>PVIW01001148.1:0-203605 GCA_004026585.1 Noctilio leporinus
GAAGCATAGGAACCTCTGGGACAAATTTAAACATGTGAATATCAGAAGCATAGGAGTGCCAGAAGGAGAAGAAGAGAGTAAGACATTGAAAACTTATGTGAAAAAATCATGAAAGAAAACTTCCTTGATTTGGTAAAGTTTAGGAAGCACAGAGAATCCCAAACAAGCAAGATGCAAGGAAAGCCACACCAAGGCACATCATAACTAAAATGCCAAAGGTTAAAGATAAAGAGAAAATCTTAAAAGCAGCAAGAGAAGAGAGTTATCTACAAAGGGGTTCCCATAAGACTATCAGCTGATTTCTCAAAAGAAACTTTGCAGGGAAGAAGGGCCTGGCAAGAAGTATTCAACCTGATGAAAAGCAAAGACCTACAACCAAGATTACTCTATCCAGTAAACCTATCATTCAGAATGGAAGGGCAGATAAAGTGCTTTCCAGACAAGGTAAAGCTAAAGAGTTCATCATCACCAAGACATTATTATATGAAATGTTAAAGGGACTTACTTAAGAAAAAGAAGATCAAGAATGAACATTAAAATTATAACGAACTCACAACTATCAACAACAGAACCTAAATATATATATATATATAAAGAAACAAACAAACTAAGCAGACAACCAGAGAGGGAACAGAATCAAAGATATGGGGACATTTGGAGGGGTGTCAGCTGGGAGGGGGAAGGGGAAGAAGGGGGAAAGGCGCAGGGATTAAGGAGCATAGTTTGTGGGTGCAGAATAGACAGGTAGATGTTAAGAATGGACAGGGAAAGGCAAAGGCAAAGAACTCACATGCATGACCCATGGACATGAAGTAAGGGAGGTGGGATTACTGGAGGGAGGGGGTGCTGGGTGGAGGGGAGCAAAGGAAAAAGAAATTGGGACAAATATAACAGAATAATCAATACATTTTTTAATTAAAAATAAATAAAAGAGGGGCGCTATGAAAAAATTTTCACTTGCCAAGTGTATGTTCAGGGCATAAAGCAGAAGAAAGCCAGTTCCTCAAAATGGCTCCTTCCTGGGTGGCCCAAGTGCTTGGAGTCCCCAGGGATAAAGGCAAAGCCATTGTGCCAGGTCCACTTTTAAAAGATATTTCTGGGAGAAGTCACGTCCATTCAGTCATTGACACAAAACTTACTGAAAACTTACAACATGCCAGGAATACAGCTGTAACAATAGTAAACAAAGCTAACAGCTGTCTGGGAGTTACTCTTAACTGTGGGAAGAAACAGGAAAGAAACAATATAATTTCAGATACCAATAAGAATTTGGATTAGAGAGTGAGGGAGGCGTGGGGTTGGGAGATTCGTTTTAGGGAATGGTCAAGGAAGCCTCATCTGAGAAGCTAATATTTCAAACAAAGATCTTAAAGAATGATGTTGGCAAAGGAAACAGCTGATACACAAAGAACCTGAGAAAGGAGTGTTAAACCATTTTAAATGATTACATTCTTCATTAGCATTTTAGGTAGTTCATCAGGTTGCTTGTTAAGCGCTACTTAACTACCTAGTATAAAGAAAGACACGGATGGAACTCTCTTTGCAATGAGGGAAAGAAAGGGATGATCCTAGAACACAGCAGGTGTGTTGCCTTTCCCGCGCGGAGGCGGAGCACGGCTGCGTCCAGGCTGGTGGCACCAGTTCAGGGGGGAGTGCCAGTCGGGGCAGGGGTAGCACAAGGAAGCAGAAAAGACTCACCAAAGGGACAAACTGAAGGCTTCAAATGCACATTGTAGGTAGTTTAAAGTTAGAGTTCTTAAAAGAGCTTTAAAGTCACTGCTTATCTTCATTTCAGTGTTTCTCCGAATGTGGTCCGACAACCACGTTAGGGTCACCCAGGCACTTGTTAGACCTGAATTATGGGATAGGGCTCAGGAACATGGATTTTAATAAGTGCAACACACACACACACACACACAGTTGTCCCACTGTTCCCCCTTTGTCTTCCTCTGCCCAGCCCCCCACTCCCACAGTCAATCCCCAACTGTTGTCCATGCCCATGGGTAATTGATACATGTTCTTGGTCTAGATCCTTCCCCTTCTTTCCACCATTATCCCCCTCCCACCTCCCCTCTGGTCATTGTCACTCTGTTCCATGTTTCTATGCCTCTGGTTCTATTTTGTTAGTTTATTTCATTCATGTTCATTAGATTTACGACAGCATGGGTGGAGCTGGAGAATATTATGCTAAGTGAACTAAGCATAAGGTAAATACCATATGACCTCACCGATAAATCGATAAATGACACTCTAGGATTTACATTTCACCAGTACTTTGGCTCTTCCAATAGAATGGATTTCTACTTTCTCCTAGCACAGGTCAGTTCTTCAAACCTGAAAGAGGCTAAACACTTCAGAAAGGAGAAGGGAAGATTAATGCATGAGAGAAACCTGCAAAATGTTAAGGAGCTTTAAAAAGATCTTTAGCCCTGGCTGGTGGCACAATGAATAAGGCGCCAACCTGCAAGCCCTAGGGTAGCTGGTTCAGTTCCCATTCAGAGCACATAACCAGAGCAAGCCAGGTCTGTAGCTGGAGGCAGGTGCAAGGCAACCATACATTGACGTTTCTCTCCCTCTCTCCCTTGCCCTCTCTATCTAAAGATAATAAATAAAGTATTTTTTAAATAATTTATAATTTTTTAAATAAAAAGATCTTTAATAGTTTCCTTCATTAAAAAAAGACATAGGTCTTTGCTTTGGTAATTCTTTCATCTAGAATATGTAAAGGAACACTTTTCTTTCTGAATTTGAAACAAGGGCTTTCTTCAAGTGTCCAATATTACTCTTCCTGTGGAAGGTTGGAATTTGTGGGCAGTAATATGCTTTCCTAAATCTCGAGAGCATTGAGCTCTCACCTCACCCTCTTCTGGGGATACAAGGGTGGGGGAAGTTCCCCTTGGGAGGTTGTGGGGCCGTTTCAACTCCTGCAGCAGACAGCAATGATTATGCAGCAAATGCACTGGATCGGAAAAGAAAATGATTTCGTTCCTCGTGTACTCAAGTATCTTTGTATTCAATTTAGAGAACTATGGGCAAAAGAGCAAGAGTAAATTCGGACTTCTTATTCACTGACCTCCCACTGGAATTAGATATTGAAGCTTTTGTTTTGGGGGGTTTTATTTAAACTAACCTGTCTACTGACCCTGACCCAATAGAGAAACAAAAAGAGCAAGATTATTTGGTTGCCTAATATAACATGATACATATAATGCTTGTTGTTGTTTTTTTTCATATCTTTATTATCAAAAATTTGAAGTGAAAGTCAATGAGTTCTTTCTTGCACAAATTTTTCTAGTAGGTCCTAATGCCTAGGAGTAGGGACAGCAGCAACAGTTACAACAGCAGGGCATTTGGAAAGCTGTTTCTTTATTCAGAAGTCTAGCAACCTCTGCCTCAAGACTGTTCAACCACTATTCACACTCTTTAAATGTTTTAACTGAAATGTCAGATGCTGCATGGAGGGCGGGTATTTTATGCTTCCATAATATACTATTTTTTCTCTGTCTTAATTTTATCTCCTTATTTCAGTAAAGTATCGGCTAAATCAGCAAAAGGAAAACCAGCCAATTAAAGTTTGTGCATTTGTTCTTCACAAGCAATTCCGGAGTCTAAGTTTAAGAATAGACAATTAAGGCCAATTATTCATGGAGTGTATGTGCTATTTGCATTTTTCCCTTTGGGATACATTTGTTATCATCATTTACAAGGAGGGTGTGTGCTTGCAGATCTCCCCTTTTAACTTGGAAGGAAGATAATGTTTCTATTTACACTGACTCATCCTTGTCCTAAATATTGCATAGTGGCAAGGATGCCATCTCCTGTGTCTTTGGGCCAAATACGATGACAGAGCAAACAAGGCTACAGTCTCCAAATCACTTTGTACTCACTGCCATTTTGTGTGGCAGTCAGATGTGTTTATTATATAGCCAAGAATGATAATACTGAAACACTTGCGAATGGCGTGTCTGCCCTCACCATGAAAAATGTGCTCTGAAAGCACCGAAGGAACATTTGCAACTTGAAACTTTCCATCAGAAATTGAGAGAACTCAAGGTCAGTTTAATATTAATTCTCCCCCAGCTCTTTCATCTAACAGATATCAAGTTACATTTGAATCTGGTTAAGAGATATGAATTTAGGTCAGTTTAGCCTTCAAAGAACGAATAGCTTGAGAAATGTTTTGTACTCATTTCTTTTGTCTTAAGTATGTCGGGTTATTTTAAGGTGAAAATAACCAAACTTGCCTTCCTTGTAGAACTGGAAATTCATTTCTGGTAAGCTAGAGTTGCTTTTGAATAATTTATAGGGACAGAGGATTCATCAGCTCTGATATCATCAGCAGCCAGGAGATTACCTTGTTCTGCCAGTGCTATGGGAACTGCAGAGCTGGAGTTGGTTAGCATAAGACTTTGTATCCAGAATCTCATACAGGTTAACAACAAGCAAATGGAAAGCTTGGGTCCAAACAACATAACAGGGGACCTTTTTTTAAAATGCTACACTACAAAGGATATTCTGTATTCCTCATTTCCTGATGCTGACATTCATTTCACCATCGTTCCCAGCCAATACACAAGGCCTCATCTCTTAATACACCTCCCTCTCCTCCTTTTCATTAGTTGGGGTGAGAAAAAAACCTTCAATTTGTTACTGACCAGCTCCCTATTTCTTCTACTCAGTATTAAAATTCTTTCTCTCATTCTTTTAGACCTGCTGTGGAATCTACGTTGAATTCCAACCTACATTCAAACATTTATAATCTTGGGCCTTCCCTAATAATTCATGTTTAGTCTTCTTGGTCATTAATTTAAAATGTTCTATTGGTCATCTTTTGTGTGTAGAGGACATCTAGAAACTAAGTTGAATGAGACAAGCTTCCTACTTTTACCATAGGTAGAAGTTTGGCACATAAAACATAATGTGGAAAAGAAAATTCCAGATGAGAGTAACAGACTGAGAAAAGTAGGGACAAGAATGTGCTGGAACTCAACCAGGGATCTGTAAGAGGACTAATTTTATTGTGTTACAGGGTGTTTGGGGAAGACTAAAGGAGACTTAGATTGTAAAGATAGACCAAAGCCAAATGCTAATGGACCTTAACTTCCGAATAAAGAGCCCTACCTTATTTGGGTGGCAATGAAGAACCACTGAGTGGCTTTGAGTCCCAGAAGCATAACCGAAAGATGAAGGAAGCTATTATTCTGTAGGACTGTGGGGTGGTGCTGGGAGGCTAGCTGCAGAGTGAGCTGGAAAACCTTGCACTAGCTCAGAGGAGATAAGAGGCTGAATTTGGGTGATGCGCCAAGAATTAGGAGAGAAAATCTCCAAATAGTTATCTATTCCAAATTTTTTCCTGTTATCCTCCTCTGCTTTTGTATCTTCTCTTCCCATGGTGGACTCCCCTTTTACAGTTCATTTACCCAGCCCCTAGCTATAGAAGTTATTAACCTAGAGTCCAAAGACCCCTGGGGGTATAGCATTAAAAGGTCCTTAAACTTGAATGGAGAAAAAAGTGATGTCTTTTATTTTCATTAACCTCCAACTTAAAATGTTCTTCACTTGTAAAATAGGGGATAAACCACCACAAAATTAGTTGTTCTGTCAACTTTTTAATAACAGAAACTAAAGGTATTTCATGTCATATTGGAGTTATTGCTCATATATTCAATTATAGTTTATATTCATCACTATTTCAAAATTAAGGTAGCAATGACCAGATCCTATTGTTTAATATGCCATTAAAAGAGCAGGTGCTACCATATCACCAATTTTTCTTTATTATTTTTTTAAGATTTTATTTTTAGAGAGAGGGAAAGTGAAGGAGAAAGAGAGGGAAATAAACATCAATGTGTGGCTGCCTCCCACACACCCCCAACTGGGGTCCTAGCCCACAACCCAGGCGTGTGCCCTGACTGGGAATCCAACTAGCCACCCTTTGGTTTGCAGGCCAGTATTCAATCCAATAAGCCACACAAGCCAGGGCTCTTTATTGTTTTGATAATTGTACTTCAGTATGATTGGTCTCCTTTATAATTCTATATATTTTGATTTATGCATTTAAACATGTTAATCTAAAAAGAGATACATAAACTTTTCCAGGCAAACACCAAGAAGCCTTGTAGAGATCTAGGTCATCATTTGAGGTGGTGGGCTGACAGTCTCCAAGGTCTAGTTCTCTTCCCTTGAGAAAAAAATGTTCTATCTCTCACCCCCTCTGAAGGCAGCCTTGCCTCTGTCCATTACAGTGTAGACTAGGGGAAAGAACAACATCTCCTTTGCCACCTCATTGCTAGTTTCACCTCCTCCCCAACCCCACCCCGCCCTTTTATTTCCTTTTCCTGTTTTGTAAGCTTTCTTTTGCACCTTTGGAATGCCCATTCTTCTGTAACCAAGCATAATCTCAATCTCCATTTGTCCTTTTGTTTGTTTGTTTCTTAAATAATTCTTTCCATGCTAAATGAAATGTTGTGCTCTTCCTGGATCTAGTCAGTTTGTTCTTGCTGCATACCAGAAGGCAACGCCTTTTAAAGGTGAGTGCCAAGTCTCCACTGATTCACTTCCTTATAAGTGGTAGCAGCAGATGAGAGAGGAATTCCATTCTGGGAAATTAATGCTGCATAAAGCACCTTCACAAGCTCATTGACCATCCAATGATGTGGAAAGAGAGGGCAAGAAGGAAATTGTTGACTAGAAAATAGAAATGTGGGTATTTTTAGGGTACAAAGAGTGCACCAAACATGAGTTTCATCTTGGATTGACCCTGTCTGCTCCCACTGAATGAATCTTGGCACATGTTGCCTGAGTTGATAACTTCTGTTACATAACTTCTCAAAGGGCACAGGCTTAAGCCACACACTGATAATGAAAGCACAGTAAATATTTTCTTGGCTGACATTGTGATAAAACTAGAATAATTTTAACAGATTTTGTTTTCATGAAAGTTCCTTCCAATTTACCTCATTTCCTATGACCAAGAGATAGCATAGCATTGGTGAAAGAGAAAAAATACTATGTGTACCATGGTACTTTTTGAAAATTTCCATGGGTTTTGTTATGTTAGGTTTTCTATTCTTTATTTTTATTTTTAGCCACAAATAGTATTTATTGGCTGCTCACTATTTTTTGAGGCTTATATACCATCTTATGTTTTTAAATTTATTGTTGTTCTATTACAGTTGTCCCATTTTTCCCCCGTTGCTCTCCCCTGCCCCACCCTCCCATCCCCTATCCCACAGTCAATCCTCACCCTGTTGTCCATGTCCATGGGTCATTTATACTAGTTCCTTGACTAAACCCTTTCCCCTTCTTTCCCCCTTTTTCCCCCTCGCCCCTCCCTTCACCCCACAAGTCTGTTCCTAGTTCCCATGCCTCTGCTTTCATTTTGCTCGCTTGTTTGTTTTGTTCATCAGTTTCCTGTATTAAGTGAGATCATATGGTATTTGTTTTTCGTCACATGGCTTATTTCACTAAGCATAGTACTCTCCAGTTTCAATCATGCTATGGTAAAAGGTAGACATTCCTTCTTTCTTTCTGCTACATAGTATTCCATTGTGTAAATGTACCAAAGTTTTTTGATCCACTCATCCACTGATGGGCACTTGGGCTGTTTCCAGCACTTGGCTATTGTAAATAGCGCTGCTATGAATATAGTGGGTGCATAGGTTCTTTTGAACTGGTATTTCAGGGTTCTTCAGGTATAGTCAGTCTTAGCAGTGGAATTGCTAGATCAAAAGGCAGTTCCATTTTTAGTTTTTTGAGGAAATTCCATAATATTTTCCACAGTGGCTGCACCAGTCCGCATCCCCACCAGCAGTGCACTAGGGTTCCCTTTTCTCCATCTCCTTGCCAACATTTGTTGTTTGTTGATTTGTTAATGATGGCCATTCTGACAGGTGTGAGGTGGTTCTTTTCTTTCAACATGCACATTAAATTACAAATGAAAAAATAACTTGCTGGAAAATTGTACACAGAATTTTCATCAATAGTTTCTCCCACTATTGGAAGTAAAAGTGAGTATTTGGGGGTTGTATCTGAAAACCTGCAACATGACATTTTCCTAAATACTCAAGAAAACAAGAATATGAAGTTTGATCAACAAGATTGGAGTCAAAGACAGAAGGATGACTAGCATCACAAAAGGTAGACTTAGCATTCAAGTGACTTTATAATTTGAAGAAGTAGGATAAATATATACTGAGGGAAGAGGACCCAAATGTACATTTGCATAAGACCAAAAATGTTAAGGGATCAGAGTGGGCTACAAGCATCTAGAAAAGTGAAATTAAAATGAAAAATGCAAAATGTTTGCTCTCTGGCCATTGTGTCAGTAAGGATAGCACCAGGTGCTTACTTGAGCCTGTGCCTAGGGAGACATGAAGAAAGCAAATAACTGTTGCAAAAAAGGTAAAAATTCATATAATATTGAGAAAAATTCTTCTTTTTAATACAACAAAGGATGTGACATATTATATTTGAAATACAGATTATGAGAGTTAGGTATATAAACCAGTACTGCTCCACAGTGGTATTCAAAGTCCATAGAAAAAAGTTAGGCCCTGGCTGGTGGCACAGTGGATAAGGCGCTGGCCTGAAAACCCAAAGGTTGCTGGTTCAACTCCCAGCCAGGGCACATAACCAGGTTGCAAGCCAGGTCTCCAGCCAGGTCCGTGGCTGGAGGCAGGTAAAAGGCAACCATACATTGAAGTCTCTCTCCCTCTCTGCCTCTCTTCCTTACCTTCTCTCTAAAAATAATAAATAAAATCTTTAAAAGAAAAAGAAAATAATAAAGGACAATGTGTAAATTGTTCATAAGTAAACTATTGTCAATTTAATGGTTTATTCTTCCTTCTTCAATCACATCCTTCCTAATTTTGTAATTTCAAATTGATTTTTCTTTTCAAAATACAAATATAGATGGCAGTCTTTTCTTTCTTTCTTTCTTTTTTAAGATTTTATTTACTATTTTTAGAGATAGGGGAGGGGAGAGAGTCAGAGAGGGAGAGAAACACCAATGTATGGTTTGCCTTTCACCTGCCTCCAGCTATGAACCTGGCTGGAGACCTGACTTGCAACCTGGTTATATGCCCTGGCTGGGAACCAAACCAGCAACCTTTGGGTTTGCAGGCCCATGCCTTATCCACTGTGCCACCAGCCAGAGACAGTCTTTTCTTAAACACTCACTTGAGAAAAAAATTTTTTAGAGAATTGAAAACTATATCCAATCTCCCCAGTTTATTTTAATTGTCTACTTTTGGAATGGATAGGTCAGACCAGTGATCCGCAAACTTATTTATTACATAAATCTTTCAGAAAAAATTTAGCAACACATCCCTAGTATATGGGATTTTATTTATTAATTATAATTATCTGTAATATATATTGATATTATCAAACTTACATAAAAATATAAATTTAAAAGGATAAGAATGAAATGAAAAATAAACATTAAAATTTATTTTTATTTATTAAATATTCAAGATACTTTATGTTGCCTCTCATCTTAATAATGTTGAAATCAACTTATTTGATTCACCTATTTTTTAAAAATCTTGGTGTAATACTTTGTGAAACAGGAATTCAGTTTATTTCTACCGAATTTTAGTGGCTGTTACCACTTAAATGCACATTTTACTAAGATAACAGAGATCCAAATGGAATAGTGCCTTATTGGCTGGACCTCCTGAATCATGGTACTCAGTTTTCAGTCACATCCACCAATTATGCAAAAGTTTTTCCTTTACATTTGGCTAGAAATTTTCCATCTTCCCTGATGTCAGTCATTCATCCATGCAAACTAACTGGGCAGTGTTGCATTTTGCTATTTTTAACAAATGGATTCAGAACATCTTATTTGGAAGTTCTTAAAATTCATTAATTAGAGTAGCATTCCCCAAATGTTTTCTTCATAACATGAGTTTCTTTCCAAAGCAGTTCCTTTCTCATTCATTATTAAAATGTGACCTTTACTTCAATGGGGCAGGTCAAGATTGTTTATTTTTTCAAATATCTGCTAAGTAACATGCTACTGATAGCTACTTGTCATCGCAATAAAGGTCATCAAACCTGGTTTGTGAGGATCTGTTTTGTTTTATTCTATGTATAAATATAGCCAGCAAACCTCTGTGTTATGGAAAAGATTTTCATAGTCATCACCCCATGTCCTTAGAAAGTATCCTAAAGATATTTTTAAATATAAGGTAATATAATTTTTAATCCTCTTACCCACATATTAATTTAACTTGGCAGTGTGCTGAGAGTGAACACACAGCATGGTGTGCAGTCAGCCCTTTCAAGTGTGGAGCTCACGCTGCCCTTGGAGGGTGGATTCTTGGGTCCCGGCTCCTAACTGGTGACGCTCAAAATGCAGGCAAGATTCGTTAAATGTTTATAAAGCTTAATTTATCATTACGTTTGCAAAAAAAGCCTAACTATAAAAGTTCTATTATTTCCTTCTTGCATCTTGATCTCTAAGGTGTATACACAAGGAACACCAAGACCTTTGTTGATTTGGATAATGTGCTTTTTTATTTTTCTAATTGACTGCCAAATGTAAGTTGTTTAAATGGCAGAGTTTATTAATTAACATTTTCTGTTGTCTTTATGAGCCTAGTGGACTATTATATAAAGTGTGGTGTCTACAAATGCTTTTAAGTTTTCTGAGAACAAATTAAAAGTATTAGGACATGAAACCTAGATAATAACTCTGGGTAAATTAAAATAAAGAATTTCCTTTTAAGGAAGGAACATTGTTAAAATAAAAACAAGTTCTAAAAATATATATATTTACCTAAAAATCTCTTCTAAAATATTAAACTGCCTGAGATGAAAGAAAATCTATATTACAACATGGAGTCAACCTCTCCTGCTAATCTGAACACACAGCTTTTGTGTCTGAGTTTTCACAGGAAGAACCTAGGCACAGCTTCTCCTAGTCCCCTAAGAATGGCATTCTCCCCTCTATTAAAAGATGCATTTGATTTCTATTGATAACACCATTATCAGGATCTCATGACTATTATTAAAAAAGCTCAACCAGTTGAAGTTAAACACAAACAAAAAATTTAATTGAGATTTCTGAGAGTTACAAATAGCCTGAAACAAATATCCAAGGAATAAAATAATGAAAACATTGGCCTTTGACATTTTTGTTTTAATTAATTTTTCACTACATTGATAGTATAAAATTAGCAGATTCTAACAAAGGACTACAAAAGGATAAGCAAATGGAATTAGTATGATTGGGTCATGTAAGTTTATCAAGAAATAAGCTGCTAGAAATATTAAACAATACTTTCATATTTGCAAAGGTACATATTCTTATAGTGTGTTTATTAAGTAACTCACACACCACCTATTATACTCATTGTTACAAAGACAAATTTCAAAGTATATTCAGTTCTTATCACTCAGTAATTATATTCTGTGAAGTAACTGCAAACACTGAGTAGTGAATACTGGGCTATTTCTCCTAGGGAAAACACTAGGTTAGTTTCCTGCAGGCCTTGGATCACATTTTCATCAATTAACCAATACATAATCTTGTTTTTATGTGTTTCTGTTTAAATATTCTTTATTTAATATATATTTTTGATTCATTAACATTGAATTCAGAGCCGTTAGCATTATAACTCATGCTTGAACGAAGCTTACGTAATACAGATATTTTCTCCATGAGGCATATCACAGTCTTCTTGCATTTAGGAACACTAGTCAGCAATTCAACACTATGTTTGGAAGTCACTTTAAAAAGTGAAATCACTAACCAATAAATAAGTAAATAAGTAAATAAATAACATGGCACTAAATAGACCATGAAAAAGGTACTTGTTTATAAAATAAGAGCTCAAATAAGAAGACAGAGCACATTGCTTTGTTTGACCTCAGTTAAAAACATAGGCATTAAACAATTCAATTTTTTTCTTTTTGCAACTTTACACATATTCATGGAAGTGTTACAATTACAAATAAATTTTAGCAAGTTTGTAGATCCACACATACAGGATCCATGAACAATGAGACCATTTATTCCTTATAAACCTTAAAATACTAAATTAATGGAATAGAGAAGCAAAGTATGAAAGATTATTCTTTTTTCTTTGTCAAGTTTTATGTCAAACAGGAGGAAAATATTGTAGTAAAAATGACAAATATTTATTGTTTTATTATGAACAAAATAGGACTCTGTTAAGCACCTAAACTTTTAATTTCAACTAACCACTGAGTTAGTTAACATGATTACACCCATTTTCAGATGAGAAGAAGGTATAGAAAGGAAAGCATACTCCTCAAGATCACCCAGCTACCAACTGACTGAGCTCAACGTTAACTCAAAAGTCAGACTACTCCTGCAGCTCCATGAAATATGACTTCCCTAAATTTAATCCTACTGATTTTGAAATCAGTACATTTACCATAATACCTTTATGTTTTTGTAGAACGTAGTTTCATTTGAAAAAAAATTTTTCCTTTGTTCAGGTTCTTGTAAACTTTCCATCTAAATCATTCATCTCAACTATGCACAATCATTCTCCTGAACTCTGTGGAACATAAAAGAACAAAACGTAACCTTTCAAACAGCACAATCCTCTTTCTCTTGTGTTTACTCAGGAATACTTGTGTAGACAAGCTTGCAGTGCTTTCTCAGAAAGAAATCAGGAAATGTGTTCTTCCAGGAGCACAGATGGTAAATACTGGTTGCAATTTAAGATGATGCTAGCTCTTTAGATTCTGTTACAAATAATGGGGAATTGAGTCATTTTTTTAAAAAAAGTTTTTGTGTCATTTTGTTTAAAAAGTTTCAGTAATTCCCTACTATACACAAAAATGTCCAATTCCTCAGCCTGGCCTTTAGAGTCTCCACAATATGAATCCAACTTCCAGGCATACCCCAATGCTCACTGCTTCAGTCAGCTCATTTCATTTGCTGCTACTTCAGAACACCCGTATTCTCCAACTCCTAGTCAGTTCTCACACTACTCCTTCCACTTGGCTCTTATCTTCCAACACCTCTAGATTGCAAAATGTGACCTCCTTCATAAAACCTCCATATCTCAGGGTCATAATTAGTTATGCCACCTTTACAGCTCCTGTGTGTCCTTGTCTTTGTAAGTGACTATACACTGCAGGTGCCTGACCTATGTTAGCCAAACTGAAGTGAAAGAGCCATGAATACCTGGAACTAAGGCATATTTGCTAGGACATGTTTTACAAAAGAAAGCTGGAGACATACATCATTGCTACTTATTTATTTATTTAGAAAAATAGCTGAACTTTCCATGGGGACAGACAAGCTCTGGGTATTTGGTAATCAATCAAAAAATCAACACTTTAATATAGCTCTTTGCTTTTGTTAGCATTCTCTACGTCTTCCTAACTACCGATAAAGATAGTTACTACCCATCTATTTTGGTCAATCCAGATCTTGGATTAATTAGTTCTAAACCACATTAGGACTCTCTTCTGGTCTGTAAAGGAAGCAGGGATAAATTTCATTCATGATGCCCTTGCAAACGTAATTGTGCCTACACCCTTTCAGTTGACTCCCAGTGAGTCAACTCCCTTCATCATGAAAGTAGGGAGATGATCCTGGATTACCCAGCGGGGCCCCATGCCCTCACAAGGATTCCTGTAAGAGGGAGGCAGGAGAGTCAGACTCACAAAAGCAGTGACAAAAGAAGCAGAGGCTGAAATAGGTGGGGCCGCCAGCCTAGGACTACACAGCCTCAAAAGCTGGGTAAGGTGGGGAAACAGATCCTCCCCTGCAGCCTCTAGAAGGACCACAGGCCTGCCAACCCCTCCATTTTAGCCCAGTGAACAAGTTTCAGACTTTGGACTTCCAGAACTATAAGAGAATAAATTTATATTGCGTTAAGCCACTAAGCTGGTGTAATTTATTGTGGCAGCAATGGGAAACTTACACAATACCTATGGCTTCTGAGTGAATAATGGCTTGGAAGGGGATTAAAGGTGGGGCCGGGAGGCTGGTTGAGATGCTGTTGCAGCAATCTAGCCGAAGCATCCTGGAGCCTGCCTAGCCCTGAGATAAGGAAACAAACTGGAGTAATATTTTGGAAGTAGGGCTGATAGGACTTGCCAAATTCCCTTAACGCCTAAACCATCCTTTGTTTTGGCAGAAGCCAGAACCCCTGGGTGATGTTTGGCACACTGGAGTCATCAGTCTTAGAAAGCAAGTGCTGCTCTACAAGGCAGCTGATTTGACAAATAAATAATTTACTCACCAACTGGAAACATCCAGCCTGTGGAAAAAGACAACTCAGAGCCCAGATGAGACAAATCTAAAGGCGAAGTCTTTAGTTCTGGACTATTGTAAAGAATGGAAAAGCAAGGTCAGGGGTAGCAGCAGGCACAAAAGTGGGTGCCTTTGCTGGGGAAAATGTGCTATGGTCTACTGCTAGGCTCTGCAGAATTTCCTTTTATGAGAAGTAGGGAAGAGAAGGAAAAAAAATAGTTTTTTCACCTCAGGACCATTTACCTGATCTCACTGTAGCCCAGAGCTGTCTTAAAATGCTAGTTTGAGCACTGAAGACCCCAGGGAGTGGGGAGGAGACCAGCAAGGATGCCCTGTCACACAGTAGGCATTTTCATTCCAGGAAGACTAACATAACCCTGCACTCCACCAAGCTGTCCAGGACCTTGCCTGCAGAATCTCCTGAAAATCATCTCCCCAGACCAGCTTCAGAATTCCACATCATCCCACCCTTTTCCAGCAGTGCCCATAGTTTATCTCAGCTTCCTGAGGAGGCACCTGACCCCAGCAGACAGCTCTCAGGAGCTACAGCCTGATTCCCATTTGCCCCACAGCCAGCATAGTTGTATATTGCTCTGTGCATACCACATGCTCCCCAGGAAGGATACCACTTGTCATCACGACACAGAGGTGCCCCATCCCAGGGTCTTGCACCACTGAGAGGGGAGGGAGCCTTCCTTATTCTCACCATTAGCAGTGGGAATGCCCATGCTGGTCCTGGGGCTGAGCATCTCCAGTGAGAGGCTCCTCTGAGGAGTAAGGGAAGAGGAAGTTGTGTGAACAAGTTTCAGAATAGAATATTGCACCCCCACTCCCTGACTGGCTTCCAAATCCTGCCACCCTCAGACTTGTGCATGATGACTCTGTTCTCCAGTGCCTGGAGATCCTTTGCAGCTCCAGTCTCTTATCCCAGAGTTTAGGAGGCCTCATCTCAACCCACCTGAGCTGGTCAGCAGGCCTCATGTTCTTACCCAGGACAACCAGAACAGACCACTCTTCCTCCTCCTCCTCCTCCTCCTTCTTCTTCTTCTTCACACTGTTTTGACCTAATGGTCCCATTTCTGCCCCAAACCTGTCACTCTCTAGGTTAATACATCACTTGACCTTCTTCACATCCCCTAGATTCTCAAAATGATTTGTGAGTATCCCCATTTTTATTGCTAATGAAAATCAAAATGCTTTGCAAAAAGAATAACACAGGTGCCCGATGCTCATAAAGAAGATGCCTTGCCAGCTCTGATCCCTCCCATCAGAACTAGACCTCACCCCTAGTCTCTATTTTGGGGAGCTTTTCATCCCACAGGCCACAAAGGCAACCAATTGCCTGAAAAGAATGGCACTGTGACAAACACAGAGGTCACACTGAACACTGTGTGCTGTTAGTTGATTATACCCTTTTCTAAGGCCGTCCTTGATCCAGACACGGTGAACACCTAAAATGGCATGTGCTTCTCGTTCCAGCAATTAGTTTTGATCTCTCTCTCTTAATGCTGTGTCCAGTGGCTCTGAAAGGGAAAAAAAATGCTCTGACTCTGCACCATTTATTTTTATATCTGCATTCAGTAAAGACTTATTGAAGCTAAGGTCTCACCAAGGCATTGTGAACAATAAGAATGAATCTTTCCCACCTTCAATAAGCCAGTAGCATAGAAGAGAGAAAACATGTAACCAAAATATGACATGTAGCATACTTCAGTGTTTGAAAGAAAGAAAGGGCCCTTCCTTTACTCAACAAATACGTGCAGGGGATGGTTTTAGGCATTTGAATACATAAATGAAGAAGGCAAGAAGTCCCTAATTCTCATGGGGAGAGATAATCACTAAAGGAGTTTAAAAATTAAGTATGCGAAGGCAATTTAAAAAATGATCCATACAATGAACAGAAGAGGAATGAGATGGGAAGGGATGGAGGTTAGCTGAGAGCAGGGATTCAGTAGGCCTACCTGGGAAGTGAGCTTCTTCGGAATGATGAGACAGTTCTAGCTGCATGAGACCTCCTGAAAGAACAATATGGATGGAGGAAATGTGTCCAGGCCATGAGGTGGGCACAGGCTGGGATCTTTAGGAAAGAAGTGATAGTTCAGCTTCAGAGAGTGGTTAAATTGGCATTTTACAAACAGAAGGCACAGAATTGGGAAAGCACGAAGTGTACCTAGTTGGCAGCAGCTTGGATCCAAATCAAGGTTGGGTGAGGCCTGAAATTCAGGAGGCAGGATGAGGGTAGATGGAGATCCCTGGGCCCTGCTGTGCTGGTGGAATGTATTCCGTGAGCAGGGGGCCTACGGGCTGGGGAGTAGTCCTTGATTTGGTAAGAATGTGCCTTAGAATGATTTCTCAGACCTAAGTGGAACTATTTTTGCCTTTGACAAACAAATATTCCTCTGTGCTTCTGTCAAAGCTTCCTATTTCCTGATAAATATTCATCTTCATGCCTAGGTTTCTGGTAAGAGATTAGGCTATAAAAGTTTTAAGTAGTGCTGGCAATACAATCAGTGGGACCCAGCACAAAATGAAAATGGTTTTTTGTTCAAAATGCAGTTTAAAAGCTTTCTCCTTTCTTCCTCCATCTTTGCCATGGCTTTTTCATGGTGTTTTGTATCTGTTATTTAATTAAAATAACTCCCTCAAGATACTTGTGGGGCAAGTGCTGACTGTCACATACACCAAATGCCTTCGCCTCCAGTGAACCCTCTGGAACCCACACCCAGCCAGCCACCTACAGCAGGGGAAGGTAACAGTGGTCACTGGGTGAGAACCAGGGAGCAGGACCCTCATACTGTGTCCCACAGAAACAAAGTGGTCCCACACATGAGTCAAGATTCCCAACTCCTGGCACATGCTCCATTGTTCCACTAATTATCATACAAAATGTAATTCAAAGGCAAAATCATTAAGACTTTCAAGATGCTGATTGCATCCTTCTGCTTATGGAGCTCATGGGGTAGCCCGGTGGCCTGCCCCATGAAGCCTGCCCTGGTCCAAGGCCTAATGAGAAGTTGACTGCTTCCCAACATGGGTGTTTCTCTTAGAACTTAAACTAAGTAAGCTACTGCCCATCAAATACACAAATGCTGCTCTAGCTCTATGAGTTGTTACCACTGGGAGAGTTGAGTGAAGGGTACATAGGACCGGTCTATAAGGAGAGACAGATGGAGAAAAGAAGGAAAGAATCAAAGAGTGAGATTGAGAGGACGGGAGACAAATGAGGAAAAATGTCTCAAAGTTGGTGAAGGAAATAGACATAAAAGTCCAGGAAGCACAGAGAGTCCCAAATAACCTAGACCCAAGGAGGACCATACCAAGACACATCATAAAATAAATGCTAAAGATTAAAGATAAAGACAGAATCTTAAAAGCAACAAGAAAAAAAAGCAGAGAGTTATCTACAAAGGGGTTCTTATAAGACTATGAGCTGATTTCTCAAAAGAAACTTTGTAGGTAAGAAGGGCCTGACAAGAAGCATTCAAGTGATGAAAAGTAAGGACCTACAACCAAGATTACTCTATCCAGCAAAGCTATCATTTAGAATGGAAGGGTAGATAAAGTGCTTTCCAGACAAGCTAAAGCTAAAGGAGTTCATCATCACTGGGCCATTATTATATGAAATGTTAAAGAGAACTTATTTAAGAAAAAGAAGATCAAAACTATGAACATAAAAATGACAATATGCTGGCCTGCGAACCCACAGGTCACTGGTTCGATTCCCAGCCAGGGCACATAACCAGGTTGCAAGCCAAGTCTCCAGTCCGCAGATGGAGGCAAGCGAAAGACAACCATACATTGATGTTTCTCTCCCTCTCTGCCTCTTTCCTTTCCCCTCTCTCTGGAAATAATAAATAAAATCTTTTTTTTTTAATAAATAAATAGAAATTTAAAAAAATAAAATGACAAACTCACAACTATCAACAACAGAGTCTAAAAATAAAAACAAACAAATGAAGCAAACAACCAGAATAGGATCAGAAAGATAGGTATGGGGATCATTCGAAGGGTTATAAAATGGGAGGGGGAAGAGGAAGAAATGCAGAGATTAAGAAGCATAATTGAAAAAAAAAAAAGAAGCATAATTGATGGGTACAAAATAGAGGGATGTTAAAAATAATGTAGGAAAGGATGAAGCCAAAAACTTATATGCACAACCCATAGACATGAAGTAAGGGGTGGGTGGGATTGCTGGAGGGAAGTGGGGGTACTAGGTGGACAGGAGTAAAGGGAAAAGAAATTGGGACAACTATAACAGCATAATAAAATATACGTTAAAATAAATACATACATGCACACATACATACATAAAATCTTTGTTAAAAATATTGAGAGAATAGAATTAAAACCACTTAGTGGTACTCAGCTGGATATTACAAGTTCTCTTGCACCCTTCACTGGAAACAGGAACCTTGTCCATGAGCTAGCAAGGAATGAAAGGATGGTGGTCAGGCTCATGTTTCCAAAGGTAAAGGACTCACCAGCTTGTTTGTGATCACACTCCCCTTTAAGCCTGTCCAGGTCTACTAAATGATCGTTTGCGGATTGCTCACAGATGCAGGAAAAGCACCACACTGCCCTATGCCCTCTGAAATTAAAATAAAATACAATTGCATTTTATGCAAATAATATTTTCTCAAGAACTGATGGAATCCAAGACTAATATTGGTAGAGAATGGCAGGGACTTCTAGTTACCAGCTAAACAAATACCGCCTTGTGGCAATAGAGTGAAAAGAGTTCTTGTGGTCCATGTGTTTTGAAATTTTTGTTTGGTTTTATTTTATTTAATTGGGGAGTATTTCATATTTTGTTTCTGATGTTTGCATAACAATATTCCAAATTTGCATAACTTAAGTTGTCATAAAAGGCCCTACACAGATCCTAAAGGAATACGGTATAAATTAAATAAACTGACATATATAAAGCATCTAACATAATCCTTCAAACTAAATAGGCAGAAAATTAAAGGCAGTCATTCTTGCTGTTATATTCAATAATATTTCCAATAAATTGGACTTCAATCCTGAAGAATAGTATCTCTAGGCTATAAAATGGGCATTCTTAAAAATCTGTATGAGCAGAATAAAAGTAGAGCTCATAGAGTTAAAACATTTCATAGGAAAATACCATTTAGCACTGAGGTTCTAAGTGTTTTTCTACTGAAGGGAAAATTAATACCCAGTCAATTTTTCTGCTTCTGTTCAAATGTGGGACAGAGTAACAAATTAAACCTACACATCATCCCAAAGCTTTTGTCTAATCAGTGATTAGAATACCTCTTCCGTTATATTATTTTTCTTTGTCCTCAGCATGGGGTAAGGATTCAGAGATCAATGAGCTCTCTGAATTAAACGAAAACAGTGTAGAAGCATTCTGTCTGGTCATTGTCTGAATCTAGAGAAGCAGCCCCCAAGTGCTCTTCCCTAAGTGAGTAAGGTGCCTGCTAAGGAGCACAGCAGGGCCAGAGCACCAGGGTTCAGAGCACCCAGCACCACCTTTATGCAACCCAAAAGTAGGTTCCGGCTATCATCATCATTGTCATCTGCCCTGCATAGCATGTCCTCCAGAACCGGTCTTATATCTTGGTGAGACCTTGAGGATCAAAAGAGGGCCAAAGTTACCAAACAAGTAGCCTTCACACAATTTCAGGGAGAGGGAAAGTTTTCTGGAGAGGTCATGTCATAGTTATGAAGAAATATAACCAACGCTAGTGACTTAATGCAGAAGAAACTGGTGCTGGGTTCGAGGACTATGGGATCCTTCACAGTTGTCCACCTTGAACCGTGTTCATTACTTGAGTACTTTGTCTGGATCCAACACTGTCTTAGCCCCTATCTGGGAAAGAACACAACATCTGCTCAGACTAAGCTTGTATCTACCTTGCTCAGTAACACCCACACGAAAAAGTCCAGCTACCAATAGACTGAGAGCACCATCTCTGGATCTCGCAAACTAGACTGCAACCTTGCTAACTTGCTACCTGGATGAACCTGGGCAATTCAATGAGGTTTTTCTAAGGCTTGATCCTGAACCAAAAGTTAGGGATAAAAACAGGCCTGGTCTCCCAAGGTGAATGTAAGCATGACACGTAGTATATGTGGCCTTTATGAAATAAATCTTATTTCACAGAGACAGTCTCATGCTGTGGTTAGGTAAGCTTTGGTTCCCATCCTGGCTTTACCACCTACCTTGGTCAAATTACTTAACCTCACATGCTTCCACTTCCTTGTTTGTAGAATGTAGGCGGCATAAGCCTCACAGTGAAATCATTTTATAACCTTGCCCAAATCAATAAGAAGTATTACGACAAACCTTTCTGGATGTGAAGAATCAGGACAAATTTGCTGCCATTTTAACCTCACTCAAGACAAGGCTAAATGATATCCACAAATCACCTACACTATATTTAGCCCTATGATGATGAAATTTCTTTTCCTTTTTTCAAAGATCTTGAGTCAGTCAGTTTTGCTTTATATATATATATATATATATATATATATATATATATATATATATATAGTTTAGAGAGAAGGGGTTTTGCTAGAAACTTCCAGTAAACTCTATGGACATGATATGGCAACTATTAAAAAAGGGGAATGTTTTCTGAGTCTTTTCATTAGCTCCCTGAGGTCATACTGTGGATCATAGGATGGATCATCTCACTGGAGGCAGATTCAGTGGAAAGGCTGCTCTTTATTTTTTACTAGAAATACTAAACCTGCAGGCAATTAGAATTTTCAGATGCACAGAGAGATTCCTCACAGGAATATGGCACATATCACATATCCTCTCCCTCCTTTATATACCTGTCATTTATCTTCTGAAAAGGGTGTGCTCTGACCTTATGATGTCTTACCTAAGAACAATAGGCCATAGTCCTAATTTGCTAATGTCATTTGGTTCCTCAGAAAAAGAATAAAATTTTGATTATATGGTGACCCTTGGGGGAGAACATAGGTCCATCCAGAGAGTATCTGATGGAGAATCTCCAACTGAGATGATTAAAAGTATACAGCACAGGGCAGAATAAAATCTCAATAAGTATTAGCAACAAAAGGAAACACACATGAGGCATGGCATAATTCAGCCCTCAATTACATGGCACAGGCATGTTTTGATGCAAGGGAGAGAATAGTGATGGCAAAGGAAAGACTTCATGGAGGAAGAGGAATGTGAGCTGGACCTTGGAGGATGGCTTGAATATGAATGGAAGAAGAAGGGATGGGAGGACACACATGGTGAGAGGAACTTGAACACAGGCAGAGAAGGAATGAGCTGCACATTCCTGGAACACTGAGGACTATTCATGTCATCGGATAGATATGATGGGACCAGGTTGCAGAGAGGGCTGGGAATCAGAAGCTGAGTCATGACTGTGTACTTTGCATGTGTTCATGAATCTAGCAATATGGGCCCATTCAGAAGATAGAAATCACATGCTATGTTAGTAAGAGTTCTCCAGAGAAAACAAAACCAGTTGGATATGTGTGGGGGTGGGGTGGGCAGTGGTGGGAGGATTGATTTTAAGAAACTGGCTTCGACAATTTTGAAGGCTGGCAAGTCTGAATGCTACAGGACAGCCCAGCTGTCTGCAGACCCAGGAAAGAGTCAATGTTGAAGCTGGAGTCTAAAGGCAGCCTGGAGGCAGAATTCCGTCTTCTCTGGAAGACCTTTGTCCATTTCTCCCAAGGCCTTCAACTGATTGAACGAGGTCCACTCACATTATGGAGGGTAATATGCTTTACTCAAATGCTACTGATTTGAATGTTAACCACACCTGAAAAATACCTTCACAGCAACATCTAGAGTGGTGTTTGACCAAACGTCTAGGCACCATAGCTTCGCCAAATTGATACATAAAATTAACCACCACACATAGCAATTTAAACAGAGGAAACTTAATATAAAGAACTATTAATCAATGATAGAAAAGCAATTATAAAAATGAAAAAGGGAACTCTAAAAGGTGCCTTAAAGCAACGAGGGAGAGCAACGAAGGAAACACAGATTTGAAAGTAGAGGCCAGCTGCAGCCACTGGATGGTGGAGGGTTTTGCTGGGTGGGCTGGCTGCCTGGGCCCAAGCTGGCCCACAGTCTCTGGGCAAGCAGAAACAATTTGCTGCAACTCAGATGGTCCAAGGCTGCTGGGCAGGTGTACAGCGAGTCAGGAATACTGAGGGTAACAGGGCATTGCTGTAGGTGGAAGGTCTAGAAAGTATAGTGTCTGCATTGGGGCAGCCACAAAAAAGAAAGAAAGAAAGAAAGAAAGAAATATCCACAATATAGGTGAACCAAGACTGGGCACAAAGAGAGGGTTGGATGCATAGAGGGTGCTGGGGTACCACTGTGCATGCTGTTAAAACTGGGAACTGGAGAGGCCTCCCTCTGTAAGAACCTGATGTATTTTCGGGTACCTGGTAAGCAATGGGAGGGCATTTTCCTATATGTCTAGTCCCACAGAGTTGAAAACAGTGTGTGCAGAGCAGAAACTTGGGATTGAATGTCTGGGGCTCCCCACAATGCCACTGCTCCCCAACCTGAGAGCTGGGAACTCTTGGCGAAGCCACAACCACTAGCACTTGGCACTGGAGGAAACAGGGGGCCGGGGAGTGGAGAAAAACGCAGCATGTTCTAGGCTCCTTTGGAACTGGCCACCAGAGCCAGGAAGAAGAGCCCTTCTCCCTGCGTGTCTCTCCAGCACTCTGTACTGGCACAGCCAAACTCCATGCCAGCTGGCAAAGGGGAAAAGGAAAAAGTCCCAGATCTGTTTTCCCAAATCAGGCAATGAAGTATAAATTAGGAGCTGAGAGGGAGTTAGTGGGCAGCAGCACTATGGACAGGGCAGTGGAAGTGGCCCTTGGGTGGGCGACATCAGATGGCTCCGGTTGTGTTGTCAAGATTTTCCTGGTCTCAAGAAGCTCAGCCAGCAGGTGGCTGGAGTGGTGAAGGCATGAAATGCCAAGGCCTTGGATCAAAGTGATGTCAGGAGGAATGAAACACAAGGGTGCAGCGAGATACTTAAAGGAAAAACCAAAATTCTTCCTTCCGACTGGCCTGCTGTAGCCCATTCAGGTTGCTTAACAAAAATACCATAGGTTTGGTGGCTTAAGCAGCAAACATTTATTTCTCAGAGTCTGGAAACTGGGAAGTACAACATCAAGGTATTGGCGGAGCTGGTGCCTGGTTCATAGACATCCGTCTTTTCGATGGGTCACCACATTATAGAAGGGGTGCTGATCCCATTCATAAGGCTTCGACCCTCCTGAGGCAGTCACCTGTGAAGGGCCCTACCTTCTAATACCGTCACACTGCGGGTGAGCATTTCAACACATGAGTTTGGGGAGGAGGCAAAAATTTTAGTTGATAAAGTTCAGTTTATAGACTAGACATCTCAGTTTTTTTTTTTTCAAGCAAAGAAGTAGGGCATCTGTAAAGACGTTAGAGAAAGAGAGTTCCTCTTCTCCCCTTGGCAGTGCTGAGTAGGCCATCCTGCGTGGAGATAAATACCTGAATCTGCTGAGAACAAAGCACTCCCCTCAGGAGAACTGGGTCACCCCTTTCATAATGACAGCCAGAATGAGCCCCTCGAGGGGCCATGAGTAAGAATGAGTACACCCGGTTAGGAAAATTCCCGTGGTCTAAGAACACATGGCCAGAAAAGGGGCTGTGGAATTGCCAGGGATGACACCAGGAAGTCAGTCCAAGGGCAGAGTCATGCAGGACCTTAGTGTGTGCTCCAACATCTGGCAAGGTACTAAGCACGGGTGGAGGGAACAGTGGGGGAGAGAGAGGTGAGGGGAGAGAAAGACTTTCAAGCCTCCAGTGTTAATCCAGGAGGGCCAGGGCCTTAGCAAAGGCCCGAAAGGCAGCCTGTCGGGAAGAGGGCATAGAGGGAGGCAGGGGCAGTGGGAAGTGCCTGGCTCTGGCTGGCAGGCAGCCTCTCCCTGTGGGCTGTGGGAGACTCCAGGTAAGTGCAGCTGTAGCCGGAGGCAAACACTGAATCCTCTCCCTTTCTGAGCAAGGGGTAGAGAACACTCAGTGCTGAGTGCTGTCACCTGAATGACAAGAATCCAGGCAGAGAGCCAACCACACAGACCATCATAGCCTCCTTCCAAGGTAGGAAAACAAAGCTCCCCAGCCTCCCTCCGTTCTCCCTCCACCTAGGCAAGGTATTACTGGGAGGAGGGCTGGGTGGTCTAGAGGGGGAGCTTTTCTCACAGCTGCCCTGAGTCCCAAAGATGAGGTAGGGATGCTTCATTTGTACTTAAACCGAAAGTGGACCCAGATGTGGGAAAGGACCTTTGTTGAATAGCTCTGTGCCAAACTCATTATGTAGATGCTCTCATCCTCACAAAGGAAGGTGCTGCTGCTCCTAGTTTACAAATGAGGATCTGAGATTTCCTAAGAACAATTCCTTCCTCTTGTTCTTGCAGCTGTAATTTTTGGAGTGGGGGTGAAAAAAACGACAGATAAAGGATCTTAGTTGAAATAGAGTTACCCTGTCATTCATATTAAAGCATCTTGGTAAACAAATTTTCTGGGCTCCCACTCTTCACTTGCATTGAATTTCTACATAATAACGAAACATGGCAAGGATCCGTACAAAGGGCCAAGCAGTTTTCCGAACACTTTATAAAATACATATTAACTCAATCCGTCTAAAATAACCCTATTTTACAGGTAAGGACACTAAGGCACAGAGAGGTTGAGTAACTTGCCCAAGGTCATGTAAGTGACCGGGCATCGAGGAATCAAACTCCCCGCATCTGGCTCTAGAATTCATCGGCGAACCGACAATACACTTGACTTCAGAGGGAAGCCTTGTAGGACAGACATTCCATAGCAGAGCTTAAGGGGTGGAGTGTCTTGATTTTATAGTTATCCCTGTAACTTTTGGGCAACTTTGGATAAGATATGAGCATGACGCAGGTTTACTATGTCACAGGCTTTCTGTTGTGATGAAAGTATTGGGTGGTAGCTGTCACACTCTAAGGAATAGCTTAGGAGCCAAGGAAAAATGGTGGCAAATGAGATGTGTGATTGAGGCTGATGGCGCCTCCTGAAAGCGGTGGAGACAGGCAGCCCTGACCCTGCCGCCACCATTAGCAACCCTCCACTTGGCCCACTTCCTCGAAGGAAGCCTGTCTGTGTGGATGAACCCTTCAGCCCGCGGAGCTGCCTGTGGCTTCCAGAGCCCGAGTCTCCCTGGTGCCAGGAAACACCGTGGCACTGCCAGCATGGATTTATCACTTCTACAAAACACTTCACCACGGCAGGCAACCGGGAAAGGAAAGCGCAAAATCCGAGTTCGCAGCCAGTTACATCTGCTGACGGCACCCGCAGCCAGGCAGCGTGGTAAAGGCAGGGAAAGAGCATTAGTACATTCAGACTAAAGAGGTGAGGCGCTGGGGTGGGGGTGGGGGGCAATAACATTGTCATCATCTCAACTTCTTGCTGGAAGCAAAGAGAGAGAGGCTAAACTCATGAAGCTCTGACAGGGAACCCATGCCCCGAACAAACAAGGGTCTGATGGCCTTTCTCCCTCCACTTTGTTTTCTATTCTCCACCCATCCTTTCTTGCTTACCTGCAGGGGGATAAAAAGCCTAATAAATAAACAACCACATGCCTACATATTCACACCTAACTACGCAATCAATAATCATGAGTGGTGTAGTGAGGGACCCACCGTCCCTAAATGCTGGGGCTTCTATTTAATCACAGAGCAGAGGTAGCTAAGTCACTGCAGGGAGAAAGCAGTCATATCTTTCCCTGCTCTCCTGATCCTATCGGCTGAGAAGTGGCAGAGGCCATCATCTCCAAGCTATTAAAAAAGTGACGGTCGCCTATCACCGGTGGGGAAGGAAGGGTGTCTCCACACCGCTGCCTGGAGATAAGGGCCCTCAGCATCATTAATAAGGCTCCAAGAGACAGACACTCATTCCTCACTTTCACTTCATCCTGGTAGCTTTAAGTACCACACCCTAGATGTGTATTTTATGCAGCCTATCATGTGTGGTGTGGCTTTAGGACACACTTCATTCCCTCTAAATTTATCTCGGCTCTGGTTTCCCCACTGAGATTTAGTTATTTTTTAGAGCTAAAGATGCCTTTTGCCCTCACCCTTAGTTTGTGAATGTTCATGACAGTGCCTTTAGATAAAATGAAATATATGGGTAGAGTGTCCTAGCCTTTTTCTCTTTTCTTAGACAAAAAGGCCTTAAACAACAATAACATTTTTAGAAATTTCCTAGTATGTTCAAATCAAAATTCTAAACAAAGCAAGAAACTCAACTCATCTGTAGGTAATTATATTTTACCACAGAGCCCAAGGTGCAGACAAACACAGATGTTCTTGTCTGTACTTCTGTTTATAAGGAATAATTTAATTTAGAAGGGGATTCACTCTGGGTTGGGTTTTAGTCATTACTATTGTTTACTATTTCCCTTTGCTGAGCATTGTGACCTTGGGGGTTACTGCTGCAGAAATCTCATTTCCAAGCTAGACAATGTCAACATTATCCTAGGCCATCTGGCACAAACAGCCCAAGTTCCTTTACTCTCAGTAGATAGCTTTGGACCTCACTGAGCAATCCTTTTGGCATTTCTGTTATTTTAATCAATCCTGTACACATGAAGCAGTCTGATGTAGCTCAGGAATTTTTTCTTTTTTTTTTCTTTTTTAGTAGAACTTGAGCCTCTTTATGTCTTGGAAAGGAGAATATAAAGTTGTGAGGAAACCAAAGTTTTAAACAAATCATCGCTGTTTTGGCAGAGCCAGAGGGAAGAAATCAAACAGAACCTATTAAAGAATTATTACCAAACTAAAGGACTAATTTTTGCTTAAGAGACAAGTTGAAAATCCGAAGGGCACAGCTGTAAAACAGAAAAAGGATTCTAGGTGTTCTTTATCTCTTGAAAACATTTGGTTGGGAATATGGAACTACCGTTCAGGCAGCATGAGGATTAGATTAACAGAGAACCTTTGCCAGCCCCTTTGTCTCCACAAGATTGGAGCTTCAGGGTGGCTGGGCTGGTGAAACCACAATGAAAAGAAGCATACATAAGCACAGCTGCAGAGCACCCACCTCTCTCACACAGGCCTGGTGTCCATGGTCTTTACTGCAGCTGCTTCCAGGCCACCAAAGGCTTTTATCATGGGCAACAAGGCAGCCGGTGAGGTTTGGGCAGATGGAATCTGGGCCATGATAGAGACCATATACATTTTAATCCACTTTTACTCTTCTCACCTGGCTTCAACTAGAGCAGAGGGGAAAGAGCCTTAAATGTGACTTCGGGTACTCTTCTTGGTGTGTGTCACATGCCAAATGAGTGTACTCTTCTGCATGTTACAACAGCAAAGGACATGGGAGATCATGGGAGTCCCAGGGTGACTGAATAGGGCTGAATCTGAAAGGTCAATATATTGTATCATCTTATCTACATAATGGGCTTAAAGGAAAGCAGACCGGGTGCCTATTTGCTGTTAGCAAATGAGCAGAAGAAAATATATTCTGCAGACTTTATTTATGCTACCTTTCCTTTTTTTCTTTAATAAGTTTAAGATGCTCTTGAGGAATAATATAAATTATTAGCCATGATTTATAGTCATGCAAACTCTTTGTTTTTATTAAAGCAAGTGAAAATATAGTCTGCTCGTTTCTAACGTCACAGTATCGGCCATATGTAATTACTATAAGATGTACTAACTCTAGTGTTTACTAAAACAGATCAAAATTTCAGATCTTTGTCTCTATTCAAGGAGTTCTGATGGCTTCAGGCAATATCTGTCTCCTGAAATGTTGGATGCTACATACAGCCTTCAAGTGCTGACTCTCACAGCCAGCACTCTCCCAGTTTGCAGTGGCCCAAGAAGGCACCTGTGAGAGAAGCCCAAGGACCAGGGCTTGCATTCTATCTCTCTCTTTGTACTTGTGGGGCATCTTGTTGAAACTCAGTTTCTTTCTCTAGAAAATGGGGATAGCACTAGCTTCCTACTTTACAGAAGAGTTGTGAAAAATTAAAAAAGGTAGAGTCCATGAAAATATGTTATAAACTAAAGTTCCATGCAACTATGAGATATTATCTTCAGATGAAAATATCTTTATATCCATTCACCCTTGAGTTGCAACAATTATTTTGCATGTGTGTACATGTTAAACACATATATGAGTGGGGACCAAAAACCTCAGAATTATCTTCTGGAGAGCAGGTCCCTTGCAGTACAGGCTTCCCCCCTCCCCTCTACTATGTGCATAGTCTAGGAACCCATCTGTAAATGTACCAGCTGGCATTGTTGTAAGAGGCTGCATTCTGCTTTAGTGAATTTTTTTAAAGATTTTATTTATTACTTTTAGAGAAAGGGAAGGGAGAGAGGCAGAGAGGGAGAGAGACATCAATGTATGGTTGCCTTTCACCTGCCTCCAGCTATGGATCTGACTGGAGATCTGGCTTGCAACCTGGTTATGTGCCCTGGCTGAGAATCGAACCAGAGACCTTTGGGTTGACAGGCTGGTGATTTATCCATTGTGCCACTAGCCAGCGCACATTTTTTTAAAGACTCTTTTAATGCCTTTGCCCATTTCATGATGGGTGATTTATGAACACACCTGTCCACACCATGCTGAGTGTTCAGCAGTTTTTGACCCAATCCTCCCTATTCACCCAATCTCACCCTGAAAGGTATTTTTGGTTTGTGTCCCCGAATGAAAAATGTCTTCAAAGGGAAAGGGAAAGGCTTTGCCAATGTGGAAGAGGTGACACAAAAAATGGCAAAGCACTAAAAGGCATCAACAAAACTAATTCAAACACTGTTAGGAGCAGGTGTAGTGAATCAAATGGAGATTACTTTGAAGGTTACTGAAGTTTAAACATGTAAAAGTAAGTACACAATTTTTCATAAATAAATTTCTTTTCTAGGGTCCCCCATTATATATGTATAATGTACGTGTACACATTTGTATATTTTGGGAGGGATCCATAGTTTTCATCAGCATCTCAAAGGACATCATTTTCTAAAATTCTTTAAAAATGGGTGATAAATGGATTCCACATCATCAGTCATTAGAAATGTGCAAATTAAAACCATTAGAAGATACCGTACATGCCCAATAGGATGGCTACTATCAAAAAGACAATACAGTGTATTGGTGAGAGTGTGGAAAATCTGGGACACTCATACACACTGCTGGTGAAAATGTAAAATTATAGAGTTGCTGGGGAAAATAGTTTGGCAGTTTCTTATAGAATTAAATTTAATTAAATGAATTAGATAAATTTACCATATGGCCCGGAAATTACATTCTTTGTAGTCTACCAAAGAGAATAAAAGCGTATGTCTACACAAATACCTATACACAAATGTTCATGGCAGCTTTGTTCAAAAGAAGGCAAAACTGGAAAGAAAAGGCCCCACCAACTTGTGAAGGGGTAAACTAAATGAGGCATATCCATAGAGTAGAATACAGGGTAGGGTAAAAGTAAGTTTACAGTTGTGAGTACAAGAAACACAGAGTTTATTCTTGTATTATTATTTATTAATTATTGCATTATTTTTTTTTACATAAACAACTATAAACCTACTTTTGCCCCACCCTGCATAGCTCAACAATAAAAGGAATGAAGTACTAAGAAGTGCTACAACATGAACAAGACTTGAAAACATTACACTAAGTGAAAGAAGCCAGTCACAAAAGACTATATGATTTTACTTATAGGAAATGTTCAGAAGAGGCAGATCTGTGATTGTCTGTGATTGTAAGGGCAAGGGTCGCAACTGAATGCACATTGGCTCAAAGTAAATTTAGACATTGATGGAAAAGTTCTAAAACTACACTCTGGCAATGGTTTCATGATTATAAATGTATTAAAAATCACTGAATTGTACATGTACACAAGTAACTGTATGTATGAATTTATACCTCAATATAGCTGTTTTTAGAAAAGACATGAATAATGGACAAGATGTTTTGAGCTATAACTGTAAAATAAACAAAATATCTGTAAAATAATTCAGTCTTGATATATTATGGCATTTTAAACTATCATATTTTGAAAAGTGTTCTTTATTCTCTCTGTGCTGCAGTTTCCTCATCTATAAAATAGACATAATAAAAGCAACTACCTCATGAGCATTTGTGAAGATGAATCAATATGTGTAGAGTATTCAGGTGAGGTTCTAACACACTATGAGCATGAAGTATGAGCGTTAATTAGACACTAACTAGAGATCTCATGTCACTACCAACCACAAATATTATATAATATCTATTTCTTCTGATGTTATATGTTCTGATAGGAAAAAATGGGCATTAAAAATTAATGATACTTTCCAAAGTTGGCATAAATACAATGCATAATAATAGAGGCTACTCAAAAGCAATGTGGGAAAATGTCATACTTGGAAATTTAGAGTTTTATGGATTATATCATGGTAAACATAATCTATAAACACTCATTTTGGTTTTATTTTTATTTCAGAACAAGCAATCCCTTCAAAAAGAAATAACCTGAATCCTTTCCTTTCTCATTATTTCCCTTATCTCCTTAGCTGCAGTGCCTTTGCTCAACCTCTTCTTTATCAATTGCAGGATGAAGGCAAATGCCCGCCTCTGGAGGCAATAAAATTAGAGGGTGCAGAAGTTGACATTGATAGCAGTTTGGGAAAACCATTTGTGTTCAACTGTGTGCCTCAGTCTGGAAATAGGACATTTTGCCTCTGTGCAACTTCAAGCCAAGAAATGAAAAGGTAATTCATTAATCTTTTATCTTACCAGTTTCATTTGGAGGGTGGGCTTCTTTCATGGCAATCTAATAGATTATTGGGGTTGAAACAGCAGATTCATAGCAGGGGTCAAGAAACTGTCTATTTTTTAAGTATGAAAAGTCTGGTTCTTCATTATCCCAGGTTTTTCTAACAGAATTTGGGGGTGGGGGGCATCTTCTCCTAACTTATTTACTTTGAATCTCCAGATTTTCTTTTAAAATGCCACATTCTAGCTTCCCCCAAATCTAGCTTCCCCCTGCAAATTACTGCATTTATGTATTTTAAGCAAAGTGGATGGATAGTCTCAGGCATAAAAATAATGTAATAAGATCACGATTTAACACACTACAGTGCATTAAGCAAAATAAGAAATAAGGGCAGGGTAGACCCGCAAAGGCATGCTAAGAGGGCAGCCTACAGACTCTAAGCATTTAGGACCTATGATCACTATTTGGTGTATCACTCTAAGCGAATGGAGATCATTGGTCAATTCAGTAAGTCAACTGACAATTGTCATGTAAATACTGCTAATTTAGGGTGAGGGGTGCGATGGACCAGTGGTGAGGAAGACGGTGACAAACAGGTAATGGATCAACAGCTTGAGTGTCAGTGACATATCTCTTTAAGAGAATTTGGACTCAGCTCCAATTTTAAAGAAAGCCCTAGGTCTACAATATCTTAGGCAAACAACATACTGTCCCCGAATGTAAAACATTAGGTATCAAATACATGTTGCTTTAAAGGACAAATAGGGAAATATAATAAGAGTGACTTCATTGTATTTTAATTAATGGATAAAATATTAATTATTTAATTAATGGGGCAAAAGTAGGTTTATAGTTGTTCATAAGGAAAATAATACAGTAATTAATAAATAATAATAGAAGAATAAACTGTTTCATGTACTCACAACCGTAAACCTACTTTTGCCCCACCCTGTATTTACCAGATAGCAGCTAATACATTTATGATTGCTTTAAGGTCTCTAGGACTATTAGTATGCTAAGCCATCAGAATGGGGCATTTACTCCAATATGTTTAATTCATAATAGAAATTGAGAAGTTATAGGACAAGGCAAAGGTGGCATGGAATTGAGCAGGAGGGAGAGAAGATCTGGAGTGGGAATGAGAGAGTTTATGAAGGATGTGGTATAAGACTGGATAAACAAACACCAGAGAAAATGGAACAGAGGAGAGCAGAGGAAATAAACCAAACTTTGGGATGAAGAGTAAGCGGTATGGTTTGAATGGAAGTTACAGGGTTTAAAAGAAAATGTTTAAAAATTGGCAAGATGGGGTGGGGTGGACAGGCTGGTGCATGGCTAAGGAAAAAGGACCAAGAAAATTCAGTTCTGAAGTAGAGGCACTAATGGTGCCCTAGAGGTGATCACTATGTCCAAGGAACACTTGACAGTGACTCTTTACCAGTTTCCCCCTTTAAAAAAAAAAAAAACAGCCAGTGCCTAGTGTTAATAAATTCACATACTTTGGTATGTGAAAACTTTTCCAAAAATGAATGAGTTTTCTCCTAGGCATTAATTAAACTGTAGTGAAAAAAAAAATGATAAGAACAATTTATTTTAAATATGCCTGATGGGAGTAGGATTTTGCCACCTAGCAAGAGCAGTTTTGTTGGCATGTGCTGCCCTTCAACCATGAACCATGGAACATAGCTGGGCCTATTCAGATTGTTCTGTCTGAATGATGGGTTTCAGGGAGAACAGCCAGCCCCTGCAGAAGGCACCTATGTGGGAAAGGAGAATCCCTCACATTTTACTATCTTTCAGGTGGCTTGAGGCAATGGACAAAGCAGCCCATCTTGTCCGCCAGGTAAGTGTTCTTGATATTTATCTTTTGTCTTTATTCTGGTTTTCTCCTCAAACAGGTAAAGCATCAGGTTAGATGCCATGCAGTCCACCTGGGGCCATCTCAGATCTTCTGACAACTGAGAAAGGATTTTACATCAACAGGGTTTCCTAGTCAGCCACTTTGGGGGAACTTGCATTCCTGCTGTCCTTTTTCTTTCCAGAGCTTTGTGTGACACTTTGCTCAGTGAGCTTGGCGGGGAGTCACAGACTGGGGTAGAATCTGTTTCACATAGATCGGTCTAGTGGTGGGTCCCTCATGAGGTTAAGACATCACCATGGTTTTCCTTTCTTTCCCTAAGTGCAAGATGTCAGGGGTGGTTCAGGATTGTGCTGTTGGCCAAGCCACTCATTAGACAGTGAGTGTGTTCTGTTCAGAAATGCAGTGTTTTATGTCCATATCTTTGTTCTGGAGACACTTTAGGCCACCCTCCTTTCATTGTTCTTGCCGGTTCATCATTCCTAGACTTAGAGAAATATAATTTTTAACTTAGATTTGACCTATACACTGATAGATAACTTCATAATTTCAACAGGTGAGTCATCACTTTAGTCCTTAAGGTCTTTGATACTCCTTTCTGAGCTAATGCGCTATGACCTTCATATGTGTGTGTATATGTGTGTGGGGGGGGGGGCGTTGCTTTAATACTCAACTAAGTATACTACATACATGCTTTCTAATGAGGTGATGGATTTCCCTTCAACACATTCATTTTCTCACAAAATGGCATACAAGCAAAAGGCATGCACTATCAATTATCTTCTGTACATATTTTTGGCTCTTAAATATTTCAGAAAATTGGTATCATTTGAGCCTGAATGTACTTTGCTATACCCTGTAACTGTCCCTTCAGACAGTGGCATCATCACATGACAAACAGCAGGACTTGTGTTTCATTTTACCTGGAACTCAACACTCATTACATGCATTCATCTCTGCGATGAGTCATCCTAATGAGCCTCGGGGTTTTTAAGAGGGATCTAGCTATTCTGCCAATGCACTCAGTGTCTGTAGCCGAGGGAAAAAGGAACAACCAAACTCCCAGCAGGCTCCCACTTCACAGCCACAAATAAAGCCAGCTCCACAGTCTGAAATCTCTGGCCCTGCCTTGTTAGAACTAAAGAGCAGAAGTGAAACCAAACAAAGAAGAGAAACTGGCCAGATGCCCAGCAAAGCATTATGATTAAGAGATGAAGCCCTGTGTCCTGTGCCTCAGGTCAAGCTCTCCCAGGAAGAACCTGCCTCTCAGGTTTGTGGCCTGAGGGCTACCTACCCACCAGGGTGAGGACCTTGACTTAGCATGGGCCTTCCACGTCTCTGACCATGAGAGCCTAAGGCTCCATCTGGGCACAAGCAGGAGTTCTAGACAAAGTAAAGCATGGACTAGGGGCTGCTCTTAGTCACAGTACACCCACCAGAAACAAGGTTGGGAGGACAATCTCAAACATTGCGTGAAACAGCACATTAGGACCAACCCTTACACACAGCGCCATTCTAAATAGTTGTCATTGTGGTGCCCATTTCCATTTCCTTTCTATATACCAGTGAAGTTCTTTGGATTTCCTCTCCATAGAATAGAAGCCAAAGAGAAGGGGCATCTATGGACGTGTAAAGGGAGAAATTGCCTATGACCAATCAAATTCGGGTTTTCTGGATACTTGATCAAGTATTCAGATTGCCTTAGCAATAGGATCAGTTAGGGTAGTGGCTCCTCTGAAGTCAAACAGCCCACCCAGTGCTGTCACCAGCTGGGGGAATCTAAGACCATTGATTGGTGCAGGATGATCACTCAGATGATCCCTTTGTGCCACATTTGCAGAACCATGTCTGGGAAGATGTTACTCTGCACAACAGTAGCCTCCCACCCCTGGCTATCAAGAATCCAGAGTGCCTGGGCCTTCTGCACCAACTGGACAGAAGCACAGACACATGGGTCCAGCACTACTGCATTCTAAAGGACGGCTGCTTGTACTTCTATGCTAGCATTCGCTCCACCCAAGCCTCAGGTATGGACTTAACTTTCACATGAAATGATAGTAATTACAATAATAATAGTAATGACTCCTAGCCCTTGCCAAGTTCTACGCTATGTAGTTTACCTAAATTTGCTCACATCTCATCCAAAGAAGAGGTGCTATTATCGTCTCCACTTTACAGATAAGAAAACTGACTGGAAAGTCTACCTAATTTGACAAGATTACACATAGTAAGCAATGAAGCTGAGCACTGAACACAGCCTAACAAACTTCAGAGCCTGTGCCCTTACTGCTTCAACTGCCTGGAAAAGAGAAAAATAGACTCCCTCATTCTTTTGGTCTCAATGACGTTCAGAGTCAAGGCTGATGGTTTTTTAGTGGAGGGACTCCAGTTTTCCTTGTAACCCTAACCTTAGATAAGTGGGTCACAAAAAGAACATTAACTGTCAGTTTTCCCTGGGCAAGATCCTTAACTTCTTAAAACTTACTTTTCCTCATTTATAAAATGGAAGCAGCTATTTCACAGGCCTATTGTTAAGATCAAACGAGATAATTGCCAATAAAGTGACTTAAATTCTACATATAAAGCTCTCTACATAAAAAGTCCTCTCTATATTATATATGTAGTATATACATTTGTTATATTTACTAAATTGCATATCTTAGAAACTATATATGCAAAATGAGAATATAAACTATATAATTTAATAACAAAATAATTGTGTCTAATTTCTCCAAGAAAGATTATTTAGCCTTTTAGTAATTTTTGACAAAAGAGATTATTGGTGTTTTATTTGTAGTTGGACATTTTCTCAAATTAATATGCCTTAAATAATTAGCAATAGTCAACATTCTGCAATCTCAGTCATTTAATTTATTTTCCTTTTTTTTTTTTTTTTTTAGCATTAATGCTTAGATTTAATTAAGCTAGTCAGATATGCCAAATGGGAAATGGATATCTTGTGACAATTTTTGACCTTCTTGGAAAGGTACAAAAAGAGGTACAAAGTAAGCATGGTCCATTTCTCAGCCCTCAGGAGGAACAATATGATGATTCTCTTCTACTTAATCTCTATTTCATTGTGAGAATGTGAAAACATGACCCAGAATATTATCCAACTATTAGGAAGTAGGTGCCATCTCTAAGCACTTAGGTCAGACTGTTCTTACAGAACTCTAAGTCCATAGCCTGATGCACCTGAAACCAGGATGGGAATGAAGTAAGCAAAACAAACCTCCACAGTGGTCATTACCTAGGACTTCACTTATAAAGTATCATTACAAAAGTCTGAACCATTTTAATTACCAGATCAATGAAACTCACTTTCAAGAGAATGTCTCCATAGCTAGAGGAGAAATGCTTAGGATTGAATGTGCAGATTACTCCAAAATGAAATATTAACGAAGTGCTGCCAACACCCTGGGGCCAGAGGCAGCTACTGATTTCAAAGTTTAAAAGAGTAATGCCTGGCACTAGCTGGATTCCCTTAATCTGAAAGGTCGGAGGAGCCCTACTTAGAAAGTCCTAGTTGGAGAGCAGGGAAACAGCGACCCATAAATAGCCTAACAATAGTATCAACAAACAGTGTTATCATTCAGTGAGATCAGCTTTTGCACTGGTCATTGTGGTAAGTATTTTTACTTATCATTTCATTTAATTACTATAGTATCTCTATAAAACCGGTTATTATCCCAACTACACATTTGGAAACTGATACTTAACAAGGTTAAATCGTTTGCCCAAGTTCCCTTGATTAGTAAATGGTGAAAGAATATAAATCCAGGTAGCTTAAGTTATATCCACAAAAGAAAAAAATAGACAAGTAGGAAAAATAGGAAGATTTGTTGATATTCAGATAATGTTGCTTCACACATCTTTCCTGAAACTTTGATTTTTTTTTTTTTTTTTTTTTGCCTCTAGAGCACTGGCACTGTAGGGTCTTATACTTTGTTCTGGAAACCCTTCTTTCTGGTTTTCTCTTCCACTTCTTTGTTAAAGCACCCTGTACTCCACCTAAACGTGGTCATAGTCACCGTCTATTTCCTTAGCACACCCACCTTGGACATTCTTCTGACCTCATCTCTTTGCTTGGGCTAGTTCCATCCCCTGAAACATTCTGTACCTACTGATCTCCCAACGCAGGTTGTCCAGATTCTACTTGTCCTTCAAGTGCTTGTTCGAATGCCTGCCATCACTGCTATAAAGCAATGCCAGCTCCTCCTACATAAATACGCATCTCCCTTTTCTCAATGTGCATACTCACCTATCTTATGACACTTATCACACTCTACTTTGCATTTTTATCTTTATTTAGCAATCCTATCTCTTCTAAGGGATTATACACTCAGAGATAAAATTTATGTTGCATGAGTGAACAAATGAACTACATAGTACTGCCATTAGCCATTATTCCCATGAAGTGTGAGTACTTTGGCATTCCCTCATTTAATAGTGGAGAAAAATTAGAAAATAGAAAATCCAATTCAGAGGTAAACCAAAACTCAGACCAGCAAATAGATGCCTGGCCTTTCTGCCATACCACACCCTTTCCAGCAATCAAAAGTTATCTCATTTCTATTTTTAAATCCTCCCTTGAAAACATATTATTTATGGCTAAAAAAACATGTAACTCAAAGCCACCCATTCTTTCCCAGCTTTAAGTTTTGAATAGTCCTATATCCACAGGGCTTCAATTTCTATCCCATACTATCTCAAATCTGGATGAAAAGAACAGTTTTTTTTACTGAAATTCCAACAGAAATTGTATATCTAAGCCACGTTCTAAAATAGAGGCCTGTGGTTTTTAGTTTTACGAGACTCTATTCTTCCTTGAATAAAAAATAACCACTTGCCTGAGCACACTTCTTGTTTCAGAAGGTGCACTTCACTGACACACCCTCCCTGCCAGCCACTGGGTCTCACGGGAGTGCTCCCAGGTTAGTCAGGGGCTAGCCCTCCTTCAGCAGTAGGGTGGCTGTGCAGAAACTCTTCTAAATTCTTTTACCTTCCCTAGATTTTACATTTAAATTGATTTTACCCTTTTTCTAAGAGTTCTTATCAAGCTTCCTGTGCATGTTCACTTCAGTCATGACCTGATGCTCACAGCCAGTGATCCGGCACCGTTAAACCCAAGACCAGATCGATGCATATACACATCTCCTGCGATAAATCCCCCAGATGACTATGGCCCCATCACCATTGTCCACCAAGAATCACCAGCCTAGTTAGCTACATGATTTTTTAGAGAACTGGATCATACTGCTCAGGGGTATTAGAGTGGGAAAGTTAGCACGTATACTGAAGGCTTCCTAGGTGTCCTGGAATTGGATAAGCACTTACACTCATTATCTAAAACTCAGATTTGCAAAAGAGCCACTGTTATTGTACTATGATCAGTGAGAAACTGCGGCTTAGAGAAGTTACTAATATCCAGTGGTCACCCAGCTTGTAAGTGACAGAGATAAAATGTGAGCAAATGTTCTCTGAATCCTGTGCCCAGATTCTTAGCCACAATGCTATGGGTAGCACTCCCTGACAGAAATTAGTCTTCTTAAAGGAGTGCTCAGTCAATAATGCTGTGTAACTAGTCTTTGCACTCTAGCTATCAGCACACTGACAGCAATAACTGGGTCCGCCCAGTCTGATTAGCTCTCACAAGAACCAAAAGAGTTATGAGGACAACAGAGAAATTTATTGAAAATGACTAAACCTATCATGGGCTACAAACACTACAGGCAATAAAATATTCAATTTAACTTACTCATATTATTTGCATGGGATATGAATCATTATTAATTTCTTAAAGAGTACACAGTCTTAATATTAATTTTCAGTTCTTCTAGGCAATGTCGTGTGAGTGATCTTTGTGCTGGTCTAATCTAAAGTTCCTCTTTACTTGTATTGTCCAAGTTCCCCTGGGCTCTTGCACATCCCACCCTTGTCTGTTTCCTTGTTCTCCAGCCCTGTAAAGGCCATGACCTTGAAATTGGCCTTGATTACTATTTATACCAAATTGCATGTTTTGGCCCTATTACTGAGTCATGCAATCAATGTAGTAGCTTGTTATCAGTATTTAAAAATACAAAAGAAGAGAAAATATTATGATACCTCACAATATTCCACAAAACTTTGGTCTAAATGTACAAGAACATGCAGAAACAGGTGGGATTGACATTAGGGGGAATGGGTGGGTGGGGAAGGGGACAGAGGGGAGCAAAAAGAGGATGGATGTAATACAACAACAATAAAATTTTAAAAAAAGAAAAAAGAATACTATTATACAGTTGATCCTGAAAAAAAAGAGAAAAAAATAAAAGAAAAAAAAAACCATGCTGAGGTCTGTATTTCTCACAGGTGAGACAGTTGGAAAAACCCTGATCTACAAAAACCCTGTCTCTGAATGGATATAGGCTTGTTCAAACAGTTAGTTTCCTGTTCAGAATCTTAAGGTGCTTAGCAAAGGCTCTTTTCTCTCAGTTATTTTTATACTATCCCTGTCATATTACTTTGTTATTCAGACACAGACATCTGTGGCATGACTTCATAGTGATATGGAGTCACATTTGTCCACTACTGAAGTGTCTTTGTTGCTTTACTATATAATTTTTATTTATTTTACTTTCTAACTTATTTTATCCATTGATTTGTGTTCTTTATGAGAGATCTGGGAGCCCTCACTTGATATTTCTCATTTCTAAGGGATCTATATGGTATTTGGGACATGACAATTCTTACACCAGTCATCTGAGATGCTGAGACAATAGTGAGGACAAGAAAGAGGAGGGAGGCAAGAAAAAAACAAGAGTTAAATGAGGAGGAAAAGCAAGCTACCAGAAGCAGTACAGCACTGATTTCCTATAAAAACCACATTAGTTGCTCATCCCACGTTTTACTTTCAGCTAGCTAAATATGCCTCTAATGTGCATTATGGGAGTTAGAGAAATAGCCCAGACAGTTCCCTGAAGTCTTTCCTTACTATCAAGGAAAGTGCTGGCACTTTAACAGTATGGATTACCGGCTGCCTGTGCACGCTAATATTAAAGAGGTACTACATGAGTATCCCAGAAGCCCTTTAGTGAAGTGCTTCTTCACCGGCTGGAAGCCCCTTGTCATTCACCATATACTTGATTTTCTTTCTTTTTATCTCTCCAACAAAAGCTGGAAGTAACTTTTAACTATGGTTCTTGAATAAATCACATAAAGATCTATGAGCATGTCTCCAAAAGATATACGAGTAATTTACATTATTGCAACAAATGGAATGTGTAATGCTTGTACAGTTCTTGTAAGTCCAAAACTGTGCCGGCTTGCTATTTACTGCTGCTACCTAGAAACAGATAGAGAACAGCCCAATGAGGTCACTTCAAATGAGGTAATTGGGTTATAATTGGATATCTTTAGTGCCAATCATTTCTACACTATTGCTGGTTAGAAAAGGGGTCAGATAACCTTCCTGTTTGTAGCAGACACATTTTGGACAGTACCTTCTGTCCTTTTTCAGAAGGGGTAGGGATAAGGGAGGGTATTCATATCTGCTCAGAGAGATGAGAAAAGGAAATCTCACAAACAGAAAGATGTCAGAAACCAGTGCAGCAACATATAAATACTGTGCACTGTAGTTTGAAGCAGAAAATTAGACAGAAAATTATGCCTTTAGGTAACCCACAGTCCTAAAACATCTAGCATGTTGCTTATTCCACTTATTCTGGTATATACTTCCAAAACATATATTTATACAAAAACTTGTACACAAATATTCATAACAGCATTATTCATAACAAAAATTAAAGATAATCCAATTGTCCAACAACTAACAAATGGATAAATAAAACATGATACAGTAGTATATCCATAAACAGAATATCATTCAACAATAAAAAGGAATCAAGTACTGACATATAATACACCTGGGATAAACCTTGAAAACAACATGCTAAAAGAAAGAAGCCAGTCACAAAAGACCATATGTTGTAAAATTCCATTTATACTAAATGTCCCAGGAAAGCAAATCTACAAAGACAGGAAGTAGGTTTGGATTGCCTAGGGTTAGGTTGAAGCTGCAGATAGGGTGTGATTACTAAAGGGTATGGAGTTTCTCTGCAAGGAGATGAAAATGTTATACAATTATACTATGATGATGGTTACACAACTCCATAAATACACTAAAATCATTGACTGTATACTTTAAACGGGTGGATTTCATGATATGTAAATTATATCTCACTAAAGTCAATACATAAAGCACAAAGAAAGAGGTCACTCAGATTTTAGTAAAAATCATTTTACTGGGGGTGTCCTTAAGGGGAAAAAAAATCTACCCATTTCTAAAATGAACGTTTTCCTAGTAACTCTAAAACTCCTTTTAAGTGTAAATTTATTTAAACAATTAAGATTAAATCTAAATCCCCCTATAAAAGAAACAACTTTTCCCCTAAAAGCCATTCATCCTGTCTCAAAAGAAAAATACCCGACTTCTTGACTGTGTAAGTTGGTACCAGGTTAACCCAAAGGAAAACAAAAGCTAGTCATACTCAGGGGGACCAACTTTTCCACTGACAGTTTTTTCTTAACACACAGGCAAGAAATTGTTATTGTGCAGAGGAGTGAATATCCAAGTCACAGTTCTGTTAGTACAGTGCACTGAAGCGGCTCCTGCTGGCAGGTGGGACACGAGAACAAGAATTAGCAAGATCGAGAGAGGTTTAAACATCACATCATCACTGTTAACGATGTCTCCTGAAGTCTCTGCGTGAGATTCAGGTCACCTCAGAGTTTCAAAGCACCATTAAAACACACACACTCACCTTCTCCTAGGCTGATATCCTCTCCCAAATCCCCAAATAATGGAAAGAAAATGCAGGCCAACCAATATATAACCACTAACATAGATTCAAAGGACCACGGGGAGGAAATTATCTTTTAAAACCAGTCATTTACTCTCATTTTAATTCAAGTTGCCTCCCTCACGTCAACCTGTGGGTTCATATTTTAAATGTGCTTTGCATTAAATATGCACTAAGAAAATGAGAATCTGTGTTGGTTATAGAAACTGCTGGCATTCTTCATTATTCTTCAGAAAGGATGCTTTAATGGTTCTGCCCAGCCAATATTATTAAATTTTTCTCTAATGTGATATGGCAGGTGTGCCTTTCTTTGATGCCCAAAAATTTATTTCACAATGTGTCCCCCAGGTAGAGAAGTTAGCACAGTAAACTAAAGCTTAACACTGAATATATAGTAAAAAAAATTGCAAAAATGAAAACCAGGAAACCCAAACTTTATTAACAGTCTTGCCATTAACCATTCATGGATGTCCTTAAATGCTGTATTCTTCATCTAAAATGGGACAGCTGGACTAGAGGTTCCCTCAGATGCAAATTTTTTAATGCCTTTTCAGGCTCCCTTTCTCCAACTTTAACTCTTTTCCTATTCTCATATTTTTTCCTTTTACCTTCAATAGGTGGCCTATATCTACAAGGGTATAGGGTAAATGAGCAGACCCTTAACTTTAAGCAGTCAGTCATTGAACTCAAACCTCCATCTGAAGAGTTCAAGACTTTTTACTTCTGTGCAGAAAATAAAACAGGAAATCAACGGTAAGTCAAGATCCGCATATTTTTTCTTTTTTAGCCTTGACAAGAGCCTTCATAGCAAACCCTTATTCTTGTTGTCCAAGTTTAACTCCATATCTTCAATTAAATCATGCCCTTTCTTGCATAGTTAATATTATCCAGAATTCTTTTTCTTTCAATGCATAGAAGATGACTCTTCTAAAAGTTTTTTTTTTTTTCAAATGAAAATGGAATCTACAATTTTTCCCAAGGCAATAACTGACTCAGGTTTCAAAGTAAAAAAAAATCTATTAGCCCTGGCTGGTGGTGCAGTGGATAGGTGCCAGCCTGTGAACCCAGTCAGGACACATAATCAGGTTGCAAGCCACGTTTCTAGCCAGATCTGTAGCTGGAGGCAAGTGAAGGCAACCATACATTGATGTTTCTCTCCCTTCCCCTCTCTCTGGAAATAATAAATCAAATCTTTTTAAAAATCACAGTATTAAAAAAATCTATTAATACCATAATCTGCCATGTGGTAATTTATCAATTCAGATTGGCTGTTTTTTTACATCCTTTCACATAACGCTTATTGGTACGTCCATCTGAATTTGGTCAGTTTTTTTTTTTTTTTTCATAAGCCACTGAAGGACATAGACTTATCCATCCAATTCAATATGTTCAGCATCCAACTTGGCCTGTACACATGGACACTTGGTTCATAATGATTCTGGGGGAAAATGCAGGAAAGTTAACAAAGACAAAACCATGACACAGGGCAAGTGTGGTGGGGGACCTACAGGATCCTCCTGCATCTCTCAGGTCTCCCTGTCCTAATCCAATCCCAGAACAGCCGGCGCCCTCCAGCTACCTGGTGACCATTCTCACCTCCTACAGACATTTCCTCTCAACTAATAACACACGTCTAATAAAAACTCACAGTAATTTATTAAAAGATGATATAGTCAAATCTCCAGAAACATTTACTAGGACTAGATATACTGTTTTAACCCAAAGAAATACAACTTTGAAAGTAGAATTTCAGGATCTCCTGTTTTATCTGTTTGTTCCATCCAAAACCTAAGGAGCATTGTAGGAAGGGAAAAAGGATCCCTCTCTACACCTTCTTCCATTATGTAAATCTTGCCTGTTTCACTCATTCCTAAGGGTAGGCTAAAGTGAAAGGATAAGAAATACAGAATTGCTAGGTATTTTGCCAAGATCTTCTTCCTTGAGCTTGTGCTATGCAATCTGGGTGGCAGATTAATGTGATTCCCTTGAAGATGAAGCACCAACTAGTATATATAGGGAAGGGGTCAATGAATCAGAGTTAACTCCTACTTGATAAAATCTAAGATATGAGGTTGCCTAATTGGATGTCACTGCCAAATCCATGAGTGGATATTATCAACAGGAAACAAAGTGTGGTTCATGGAACTCTGGTTCCCCACTTGCAAAAAATAAATAAGTTTAGGAAATGATTGAAATCATTCTCCCTTCTTAGATAATTACAAGGCATATTAACTTTTAATGTTACTAACACACCCTCATAGAAAGACTTCTGGTTAACTCTCCATAACTCTCATTACCTAAGGTTATCTAACCAAAACCATTTTAAAAAAATTAGTCCTACTAACCACCTTTAGAATAAATGTTATATATACACATTTTATAAAACATCATCCAAGAAAAGGAAAGTAAGGGAGAGAAGAAGACAGAAGTTTGCTGTGGTTTCCAGAATGTAACAAAGAAAATATTTGCCTTAATTCCAATATTCAATTGCTATATGTTTGATCAACTGAACTTTATATTTAAATAGAAATAGTAATATTTTTAAAAGTCTGGTGGCTTCATTATTCCCTATTTACAAACATTGTACCCTCCTCTGATCCTATTATTTATAACATAGTTTTACTTCATACCTACAACTGCATATTTCTCATTTGGTGTTTTATCTTTTTGTTCCATCCAAAACCTAAGGAGCATTGTTTACCTTATTAATTTTAAGCTAAATAACCAAGAGAAACAATTAGAAAATAAATTAAATTGTTTGTTTTGTAACATTTCACCTTCTTAAAGTGCAATGATTTTTTGATGACGTGTCATGTGCTATTATTTCTGCAGCTGGATTGCAGCTCTGAAAATGTCTATCAAAAAATGGCTTCCTTTGCATCAGGCTATTCAAGACTTCATCAATCGACCTCTAGAGGAGACCAGAATGTGAACAAAACCCCAATCTTAGGAGAAGAGATCCGCAAAATGGTCACCAGTTTGTTGTGGGAATAAACAAAAACATATATCATTATATAGCTTTCCAAATAAATGTTCCTCCAATATAGTAAAACTTAGTGACAAAGATTATAACTTTATTTTTGAAGTAAAGTACCAAAGTCAAATATGACATTCAAGTAACGCAACTTATATCAACATCATTAATACCCCCCCCAGGGTTTCCCCCTCAGGCTGAACATGTTAGCATCAAAATATAGTGTGCCCCATATCCCTGTCTTTTGAAAGCATAAATACAATAAAAGTTGGTTTATTTTATTTTATTTTTAATTCTTTTCTAAATGTCCTACTCTGTTCATTAGCCAATAGGCTTCTTAGAATGCCTACAGGCCATGATGTGGGAAGCTGGTATCTGGGAAAATTAAGAACATGGAAATGAAGCAACTTAAATGATGAATAAATAATTCAGCTAAACAAGGTCCTCTCTGTTAGGTCATCTTACAGTCAACTAACTCAAGTAACTCCCAGGACTTCCCACATGAAATAAAATAGTAATGTTATCATTATAAAACTAAAACAAGGAAAGAATTAGATAAAATTTAGAAGAGAAAAACCAAAAGGCCTGGGTATTATTACCTGAATGTTTATCTGAATATTCATCAAACTGTTAAGGGGCAAACAAATTAATCAGAATGTCCCGCTCTTCACACTGAACATCAACTTTACAGAAATTGGAAAATAAATTCTAATCATTAGGTTCATTCCTCAGAAGAGAACCTAATGTTTTTCCAAAGTGCTGTGATGCATTTGAAGTCCTGTACCCTTCCTAGTGGAACACGGGACACAGATTTCAAAGACTTCAACTAGCATATTCAAGAACTCTGCAGCCACTCAAAATGGAAAAAAGAAAATTTGAAATCTTGTCTTTTCCTAAAATCATAGTACTTCAGAGCTCACAAGCACCTTATAACCCAACTCCTTGTCTTTGTAGCTGAGGCTCCGAGAGGCAGATGCTCTTGAAGACCACACTGGTTGTTAATGGCAGGACTCAAACTGTACCATCTTCAGCTCTCCACCCACAGTTGTTAACACCCATTCTGCAGCTCCTCCTTGTGCTCAAGAATCTGCTGTATTTTTGTAGAGACAATGCAACCTCTCACTCCTCAAAGTTATCAAATGCTTCTGATCTTTGGCTAAGAACTGAAACACAATTCCAGCAGTGAATGTTTATATTGTCACAATGTTATGCAAGGACTTCATGTTAATTCAATTATCTCCTTTTCCAGGGACTCTTACCTGTGAAAAAGATATCAAAATTCAAGTTATTTTTCCTATAACCTTCACCTCCTCCCCCCAAACTGTGAACTCTTCAAATAGATGACCCTAGTTTGCAGCTGTTGTCCACAGCTCAGAAGCAGGAGGCTTGTAAGTATCTAAGCATGTGCCTTGTAGTTCCCATACTGATGGAAGCTGCCTACATGAACTCATGCCCAAAACAATGCTCTGTTTTACTGCTGTAATACTCTGGCCAAGTTAATACCATAATCCAAAATATCCATTTAATGACAGATAGCCCTCTGTTCTGAGAAGGGTCCCTTTGTTCTCCTGGCGTTTACCATGATAATAATGAGATCTTTCCGCTGGGGCAGCATCAGTGATATTCAGGCTAGAAACCTGGAGCTCACACATGGGCTCCCCAGTGGAGCACAACCCATTTCTGGAGCCCTGCTGTGGAATGTGGACACTGCCCAGCCCACTGGTGACCACAGCCAGTGGTGAAACTGGCACTGAGCTGCCCTTGCCCCCTAGAAGAACAAAAGCAACTTGCTCAGTGATAGGTGAATACAATTTTACCTGATTAACTATTCACATAACTCACTTTCTAGTGACAGGTATCAACATTCCAAGTCCCTTCTCAAAAACTACCATTGTGAGTCCTGCATAGGTGTAGAGGTCTAAACCATCCTGGACATTATGGGGAAAAAAAGTTGTGTGTGAATATTTTTACATGGAGAAGATTCTAAGCTGTTACTATGATTTGCACAGGGTATGTAACCCAGAGAATTTTTTAGTTCTAAGATGAAGAACATCCCCCTGACTCCACAAAGTGTCCATTTCCAATAGATAGAATAGGGAGGGGAAAGTGCAGGACATCCCTCTCCGTAAAGACTATACGTTTTGCGGTTAGCCCCCTTCTGGCAAATCAAGAAGAGCTCCCCATGAGCCCAATGGTCAGTTAGTCAATAAATGTTCATTGAGCACTAGTTTGGGCCAAGTGCTGGTTGCCACCCAGTCTCTCCCACCCCTAAGAAGCAGCAGAAAGAATTGTTCACAGCATGCCCTTGGCAGCCGGAGGGTCTGAGTTCAAATTCTAGCTTTATCACATTTGTCTGTGGCCTTGGCAGGTTACTTTAACGCTCCCTGCTTCAGTTTCCTTATCTATGAATGGATGTTATTATTCTAGCATCTGTCACATGTGTTTATGAAAATTAAATGAGTGGTGCATAAAAAGCCCTGAAACAGTCAGCAGCCCCAGTAAACTCTCAACACATCAATATCATCAGCAAGGATGGTGAGCTAGTTATGTACAGACCTCAACTCTCCGTGAACAGCTTCAGAAGAAGTCCATCTCATCTCCTTCACCTCACTGCCTTCAGAGGGGACAGTCGACAGTCCCATCAGGCTGTTCATCTTCCATGGACTTAAGAGAAGGCCAAGTACAGCTTCAGGCTTTCTGAGTCACATGCAGCATAATACTGCCTATTTGGAACCCCAAAGACTGGCCTATGATTGTCAAAACTCTGCTAGCCCCACTCCTTGATAAACTTGGAAGATTTTCCATCAGGATTCCTAGAAGCCTTCAGCTAAGGTCCAGTTGCCCTCAGAAGGTCCCAGTAGGGCCTAAGTGGTGCCGGTCTAACTCTAATTCTTGTTCCCCCTCATCTGCTGTCTTCAAGTGCACATAGTAAGGAAAGGAAACTCCTGTTCTGTACCTAGGAATTACATTTAGTGCAGATAAGTGAATAAACATCAAAGGCACAGTAATTTGTTCCCACAAAAGAGTAACATGAGAAGCAATCGTTCTATTTCCTTATTTGTCTCACCCACTCAGCTAAGAAAATGGTCCCAAGGACCCCTTGCCTCCAAATCACCTCTCAAGCTTTTCCCTGGATTTGGAACAATCTGTCCCTACTCTCAAATTGAGAACAAATGTGTTCTCTATAAAGGTTTGGTTAACATAATAGAATTTTCTTTTCCATTCTAGTCCACCCAACAACCATGTAAAGCTCATTTCAAACCCATGTCCACAGCAAAATATAGAAGCTAATGAAATGATAAATCATATTTTTAAAAAAGTAACCACCCTTTCTTACAATAGCCTCCATTACACACACACACACACACACACACGAGGTATGTCTGAAAAAGTCCAGCCATTGTTAATATAGCAACAATGGTTTTTCTGCTATCAATGTAACCTGGCAGCCAAGGAGAGTGGACTGGAATGCACATGTCTGAACAATGGTGACTTCACTGTACTAGTCAGTGGCGGTGGGTAGACACCATTGAGTAAGTATGTGTATTGTGTGGCCATCACATTCAAAATGACTGAGTAAGTAGAGCAATAAACCTGCATTAAGCTTGAATGTTCTTCCACAGAAACTATTTGATGCTACAGAAGGCCACAGTTATGGGCAACTGGTGATTAGCAGTTTCATCATGACAACATGCCTGCTCACACATCACGTCTCTTGTGGATTTTGGTAAAACATCGAATCACCCAGGTGACTCCAACCCCTCCTAGAGCCCAGATTTGGTGCCCTACAACTTTAGGCATTTTCCAAAACTGAAATCAGCTTTGAAAGAGAAGAGATTTCAGACTGTCAATGAGATTCAGGAAAATATGCCAGGGCAGCTCATCGTGATTGGGAGAACTGTGTGAGGTCCCAAGGTCCTACTTTGAAGGGGACTGAGACTTCATTATCTTATGCACAATGTCTCTTGTATCTTATGTTTAGTCTCCTCACCTTTCTGTTTGTGCTACGCAGACCTAGCCCTAGAAGATATTTCAAAACTAATTCACTTAAGTAACAGTTCTTGAGAAATTATTGTTTTTCCTGAGCTCATAAGAGAATAGTAGAATTACCCCACACTTTAAAAAGGTTTCTATATTACACAATAAATTACAATGTGGTTTAAGAGATGAGAAAGGTATAGTAATCTGTAATTAAAAATATAAATATAAAACAAGAGACCCCTTTGGGTGGACAGTGTTCAAATAACACTGGATTCAAATTTGACCTTTCCTAGAGCTCCACTACTGTGTTGATTTAGTAGCAAAGCAATGAAGTGTTATATTATAAATGTGAGTTTGAAACAGGAACTCCCTTGGGTAAATGCCATTGAACTGCACCAAATTCTTTATTTTACTAAAATCCCCCTCTCAGACAACTTTCCAACTGATGATGATATGTATTTGTCCTTTATGCTTCATCAGGTTCTCAACTTGTAGATATAAATAAAATGTTTTGCTCAGTGAATCTGTTCAATTGTAGTCATTGTAGTTATGACTTTGTTTTTAAATAATCAATACTGTATGGATTATTTATTTATTTTAAAGATTTTATTTATTACTTTTAGAGACAGGGGTAGGAAGAGAGGCAGAGAAGGGGGGAGAGACATCAATGTATATAGTTGCCTTTCACCTGCCTCCAGCTATGGACCTGACTGGAGACCTGGCTTACAACCTGATTATGTGCCCTGGCTGGGGAACTGAACCAGTGACCTTTGGGTTCACAGACCAGCACCTTATGTATGGATTATTTAAATAATCTATACAATAATCTATGCTGTAAAATAGATTAAAATTTTGTTTGGGGAAATTTTACTCTATTCCTGGTGGATCATATTAGAAATCCAATAATTTTGTAATATGATCCAATAATTTTGTTCTTTTTTAAAATTTAATTTTATTGTAGTTGTATTACATTCATCCCATTTCCTGCCCCTGCTCTCCCCTTCCCCACTCTCCCACCCCCACAGTCAATCCCACATGTTGTCCATGTCCTTGGGTCATCCATGCTAGTGACTTGACTAAACTGTTCCCCTTCTTTCCCTCCTTCTCCCCTCTCCCACTCCCCTCTGCACTCTGAATGTCTATTTCTTGTATTCATGTTCTTGGTTCTGTTATGCTTTTGTTTATTTTGTTCATTAGTCTCCTATAATGGGTGAAATCATATGGTATTTGTCTTTCACTGACTGGCTTATTTCACTAAGCATAATACTCTCAAGTTACATCCATATTATCACAAAAGGTAAGAGCTTCTTTCTTTTTGCTGCATAGAACTCCATTGTATAAATGTACCAAAGTTTTTTGATCCATTCATCCCCTGATGGGCACTTAGGCTGTCTCCAGCACTTGGCTATTGTAAATAGTGCTGCTATGAACATAGGGGTGAATAGGTTCTTCTGAATTGGTGTTTAAGGGTTCTTCCAGTATAATCCTAGCAGTGGAATTGCAGGGTCAAAAGGCACTTCCATTTTTAGGTCTTTTAAAAAGATTTTATTTATTATTTTTAGAGAGAGGGGAAGGTAGAGAGGCAGAGAAGGAGAGAAACATCAATGTATGGTTGCCTTTCACCTGCCTCCAGCTACGGACCTGGCTGGAGACCTGGCTTACAACCTGGTTATGTGCCCTGGCTGGGAATCAAACCAGCAATGTTTGGGTTTGCAGGCAGGTGCCTTATCCACTGTGCCACCAGCCAGAGCCCATTTTCAGTTTTTAAAGGAAATTTTGTTCTACTTTCATATGGGATTTTTCATTCTAGCCTCTCTCACATTCCTCTGGAGTGTGAATGACATGTGAAATCTGGTGCTAATCAGACCAATAGGGTTATAGATAGCCCTAGTTCTTTCAGCATTATTATATTTACTGTGAATTAGTTAATTATAGATTTCCATGAAAATATACTGACGATGATATTTTTCAGTTTTTTTTTTTCTTGTTTTCATGACAACACCTTCCTGAACATTTGAAAGAAATGTTTGTGTGTGTGTGTGTGTGTGTGTGCATCTGAAGTGTACAGATATTTTTTATGGCATGATAGCATTTTAACTGAACAAAATGTTCCTTGAAATGCAATAGCAATACTGGAAGTTCCTCTTCCACTGCAGGCCTGAAAAGAGAAGTACAAATAGGAGGTTCCTCTTTTCTCCTACAGCATCCAGTTTTCTATTCATAACTGGTGTTTTTTCTTCAGGCTCTGCTTAAACATGGTTTCAAATGCAGTAGCAGCTGAGAATCATGTATACACCATTCAGCTAAAGAAGTTATAGCTGCTAATCATGCATTCATTCTAAGTAAGATAAGAATGTCATCTTCTTACTGAGAATGAACAAATATGCCATGTCAGATAAGATCATGACTCCGTCCTGCTACATTGGTTCTTGCTTCAGATGTCAAGTAAAATAAATGTGACCACCCACAAAACCTACATGGAACTTTTTTTCTCAGAAATATTGGTAAAAACAGCAATAGGCTTTCATCTAATTGATAAATACTCAATCAGCAGGTAAAAAATTATGACCATGGCATCCATATATTTATGGATATGTGAAAGATTTATGGATATGTGATAATTGAAAGATAAAATTCACTTTTAAATGCATTCAAATCTTTAGTTTCTGGGATCATTTATTCTCCATATGTATCAGGCCCTGGACAACAGCTGCCTGGTACACAAGGTCTCTGTTCTCATTGCAGAGCTGGGTGAGTCTAGCATTGAACTAGCAATATGACAAATCATGAATCAAATAAGTACACACACACAAAAAAAAATGAGTGCAAGGAAGAAAATAACCAGCTTATTCTGAGAGAGAATAAAAATGATGGTAGTCAGATAGGATGAGCAGGGAAGGCCTCTTTATTAAACTGAGACCCAGAAGATGAGACTAAGCCTCTGGGAATGCCTGGATTTCTGTTTGTGGAAGGAAAACATGTGAACCAAAAAAAGAGGTGGCAGATGCAAAAGAGTTTGCTAATCATGGAGCAGAAGCTCTGGAGTCACAAGGAGCCCAGGGAGGTTCAGTCAGATCTCGGCACATACTGAGCCCCTCACAGAGATGAGGTGATAATAGAAACCTGGGGGCTTGGGCCTCATACCACCACTGAAGTGAACTGGAAAGACAGGCATGATTGAATTAGTTGTAATTAATTCTTAATTAAAAGCAAGCTTTGTTCGCCCTGGCTGGTGTGGCCTGCAAACCAAAGGGTCTCTGGTTCGATTCCTAGTCAGGGCACATGCCTGGGTTGCAGACCAAGTCCCCAGTTAGGGGTGCTCAAGAGGCAACCACACCTTGATGTTTCTCTGCCTCTCTGTCTCTCTCTCTCTTCCCCTCTCTCTAAAAATAAATATATAAAATCTTAAAAAGCAGAATTACTAAAAGTAAGCATTGTCCTAGCATTGAGGTCTCATATTTTGCTGAGGGAGGTGGCACCCTACCCCAATACTGTTAAAACACTGTTTCTCCTGTTTGTGATGATATACATTTCTCATCACTATTTTCAACCAATTATAATAGTTTAAAAACAAAGTGTGATAAATTTGCATGAGAGTTTCTTCACACTACTTAATCCCTGTACCACTTGGTAGGCTGAGGATCCAATGAGAGTAGATAAAACTGGGTACTGACGCATTCTGCTTCCCTACTGCTCCTGAAACTTTTCTGCTGAAAAATACACTGCCATAAAAGAGTGTTAGGATAACAGAGTGTTGTGTCCTAAATTGTCCTTTTCTTTACCCTGCAACTATTGGACTCAGTTGGTCATTTGCAATGCTAGTGGGTGTTTTAATAGATTAAGAACCTTTGTGATTGAGTTAGTTTTGTTCTCTTCCAATGCCATAAGTTGCACACTTAAAATGGACAATTGTCTCAAAAGGCTATTGTTAATTGTTTTTAAAATTCTCTGCAGCCCTGGCTGATGTGGCTCAGTGGATTGAGCACTGGCCTGTGAACCCAAGTGTTGCTGGTTCGATTCCCAGTCAGGCTACATACCCAGGTTGTGAGACAGGTCTCCAGCTAGGTCTCCAGCTGGAGGCAGGTGAAAGGCAACCATACATTGGTATTATCTCCCTTTCTTCCTCTTTAAAAATAATAAAACCTTTTTAAAAAAAATAAATGAAATTCTCTGCTATTATAAAAATAACTCAAAGCAAAAGTCCTAAAATCATAGGTCAATTGTGTCATATACAAAGGACATTCATTATATTTTCTGTCATATAGTAAAATACTGGTTTTGCACTGAAACAGACATGAGAAAAATTAAATGACTTGCTAAGATAATAGAGAAAAACTATTATTAAAAAAAAGAGAGAAGTGAAAACCAACCTAGCAGTAAAGAGGAGGGAGAATAATTATGTAAAAGATAAACCCTCCCATATATTCACTAACATGACCCAGAAAGAAATTCCTGGATATTTACAGGTAAATGTATTAGAACAGGAGGAGAAAGGCTCAAGGTAACCGATTCATTGGAAGTTTCCACCCTTCTTTAAAAATAAAGCCTGAAAAAGAGTGGGCTTTTTAATTTTTCAATTCTCATTTTCAAGATTAAAAAAGAAAAAAGAAAACTGAAGTCTGTTGGAAGCTGAAAAATCTAGTTATCTGGAGTTTAGAGACCCCAGCCCCTATAATAACGTAGAAGTAATAGTCTGAGAGGCAAAGATTTGCTTAGAGAACCTGAATTTGGGGTAGAATCAATTCAAATGGCCCCAGTGACAAACTGATTGTCCTTGTAAAGGACATGAGTGACAGGAGATAATGCAAATTCAGGCAGTGATGCTGAAAAACATGGGCTAAATGTCTAATTCTAGGGAACACTGACTTTCTGTTCCATGAAGGAGAAGCAAAAGATCATGAATTACTACTTTGGCTAGGAAGAAAGAGCAAATCCAGGCCCAATGCATCAAGCATCTAGAAGTTCATCATCCCACTACCAGAACAGCAATGGTAGAAAAAGTACTTTCTGTGTTAGAGTTTCAACATCAAAAATCTAATCCAACAGGAATATCTCTGAAAGACCTCACATGGTTGCTACTAAGGAGCCTCGGCTAAACTATATCTGTCACAAAGTTATCCTTGGATAGCACCTTTAGTCATATACATGGTCAGAGGCTGAAAATTCTTAGTACAGAGCAGAAAACATGGTAGTGCCAACCAGCTTCCTGCTACATGTGCACATCACTGAAAGAAGTGATGGTAACAGATTAATTCCCTTTCCATGGACCTTTCAGTTACAGTGATGGAAAACAGTGAGCACCTAAAGACACAAGGCCACCACATTCTAAACAGAAGTAAGTTGTTCTCTGTCTAGATAGAGCAGTACTGTCCAACAGGTGGTCTCTAGCCACATGCAGCTATTGAACACTTGAAATGTGGCTGGTGGTGTGCTGTTAGTGTAAAATATACACTAGATTTAGTGTTGGGGCCCACGTGGGAAAACATCAAAACTTGGGAGTCCTGTGCAGGCCAGGCTAAACCTGTAAGTCCGGACCAGAAGACTGGGAATGCTGGGTACATACATGTTTCCATGTTATAGCCAGTGGCCCTGGGAGAGGGGGACTAGGTCATGGGAAAGTACTTTAGTTACCATGACCTGTTCTCTCACCTCACCCGATCCTTTGTTGTATCAACAGCAGAAGTTTTTAAAATTTGAATGCAAGTCTTGACCTGAGTGAGAGCTCCTTGCCCTTCAGTTGTTTTTACCCTTTCCCTGTAATTAGCATTATTTAGCATTGATTGACAAGTTACATGCCTTCAAGTTTACCCCTTTCAATAAAAGATCTCTGGGAACAAAGAACTGGTCTTTTGGCCTTGAGCCACTGACCAGACCTTCTTCCCCTTACACAGAGCTATTTGGGACAGTGTTATTTCATCCGGGGGCACCAAGGGATTTTACTGTGGGTTGGGTAATCCCCTACAATTTAGAAGATTTAGTAGTAAAAAATTTAAACAATTTCATGAATAATTCTTTACATTTGCTACATGTTAAAGTGACAATCTTTTGAAGATATTAAACTAATTAAATATATTTTAAAAATCATTTTAAAAACCATTACCTGGTTTTTCTAATGTAGTTACCATAAAATTTTAAATAACACACATGGTTCACAATATATTGCTATTGTATAGTGCAGAACTACAGCTTCCACATGACACTGATAAACAGCAAGTCAAACAGCAATGGAGACAGGAGCTCCTCTTCCAAGAAGTCTTAGCTGGAGCCTGAGTTCTGACACACAGAATCACTAAGAAGCTGAGATATGGAAGGTTCCAGTTCTCCAGGTCACTAAGAAACTAGGAAATCTGTTTTTCTACGAAATTAAATAAAACAACTATGAGAAAACTGTCCATGCTGGAAATGACTACATCTTTTAAAGGAACGAGACAGAAGGGGCTCAAAGAATCATTGGGAATAGACCTCACTCAGGTAGATATACTAAGATAATCAGTGTGAAGACTGTGTGAGTTCAGACATAGAAACTGAAGTGAGATGAGCTCCAGATGCATTGCTAACCTCGCTGCAGGCACCCAGACACATAAACCAATCCCAGCGGTGTGATTCTTGCTGGGACACAGTGAGGGTTAGCTAGCTCTACATTATTCCAATGCCATTCTCATATTGCTCCCTGTACCACAAAGCTAGAGGGCTGCAGAGTACATTCCCACGCTCCTAACAGCCCGGGTTCCAGATGTGATTTTTGGTTCTATCAATCAGATGCACACATACGAGTCTTGAGTTTGGAATTGGCTACATGGGAACAGAGCAGAGCAAGGACATTAATGCTGGGAGCTTGCTTTTCTAGTGGAGAGATAGGAGGCTAGAGCTCCAGGTAGACCAGCAACAATCCGATGGTGGTGGCCAGGCGGCATTTCCTTGGCAGCCCAGCTTTGCCATGAAGACTTAGGAGTCATTCCCAGAAGCTCAATCTAATATCTGTCTCTTCAACTATATATTATACACAAAAATGGTATGTATCTTACAGGTCATTGTGAGTAGTAAGTAGTAAACTACCACATAAAGGGTGTTAGTTCAATGACTGGCACCTAGAAAGCAATAACTGTTAGCTATTATTAGAATTTTACTGCTCGTTATTAGGATTTGAATTCAGGGTTTATTATGAAGGAGGTTTGCATCCCAAGTGAGATCTGGCCAGAGGTAAAACTGATTAAGTTTTCTTCTCATGAAGAACCAGGGGACATCCTTTCATCTGAAATTACACGTTGAAGAGAAGTTAAAGAAGCATCTTCTTCCAAAAATTCCTGAGAGACAATCATAACTCTCCCAAGCTGGTAAAAGGTAAGAGATCTGAACTACAAGAATCTGCCACATAAGAAAGATTTCAGGAAGCTAATTACCTGGGACTTCTCACGAAAATGTATGCAGCTGGTGGGGCCATAAATAGAAATATCCCTTTCAATATAACAACACAGAAAGCAAAATAAACAAGAATTCTTTGTTGCTTAGTTCTCATACTAATGAATGTTGAACTAATTTATTTTCTAAGACTTCTTTGCTGATTTCATTTCCAGAGGGCACTATCAATTAATTCTTTCAGTGGCTAGCCAGGCAATGAGGATAAAATGTCAGAAAGCATATCAGTGGCCTGTCGTTACAATGGCGAAGGTTAATAGGAGCTGAAAGGAGACAGTTCTCAAGAGGAGTAGAATTCAGTGGCATAATATTCCTCATAAATTTTTATCAGTTATTCACACTTTACATCAACCTTCTTCCACATCCCCCTTTGCCCAAGAGAGGGCTCACCACCAATCCAGAAGCAATGCTATGAGCTGCTTAGGAAACATCAAGGGAACAATTTTAACTTTTTAAACAATCGAAAATGTCTAGAAAAGTACAAGTATTGTAGAAGGAAATGTATTCCTGTGTCATTTGGGAAGAAGCCACTGCCATGATATGCCATCACACTCAAATGTTCATGTGCATTTCCTACAAACAAGGATGTTCACTACACAGCCACATGCAACCATCAAAATCAAGTGGTTGGCACTGATACAGTGCCACCAACTCACCCTCAGACTTTCTCTGATTGTTCCAACAATGTCCTTTCCTAGGATTTACTTTAGAATCAGGTATTGCACTTCATTGCCACATCTCTTTAGTCCCCTTCCATCTGCAGCAGTTCCTGGACTCTCATGAACTGAGCCCATTTGAGGATGACAGGTTGGCTATTTTATAGCATTATCCTCACTCCGGATTGCTCTATTTTCTCATAATCAAGTGGAAAACATCACAAATGTAAAGCTGTGTTCTACTGCATCTTATCAAATGGCAACAATCTCTGTTTGCACCATTACCGCAAATGTTCGCTTTGATCACTTGAGCAAGGTGGCATTCATCAAATTTCTCCATGGCAACCTTATTCTTTATCTCTAATAATAAGTAGTTTGTGGAAAGGCACTTCTAAACTACATAAATAACTCTTTCCTCACCAATTTTTAAATTCATTTGCTTATTTATTTATATCAGTATGAACTCATGACTTCTTATTTTATTCAATAGTCTCATTACTTATTTTGATGTTCAAATTATCTCAGATTTGGTCAGCGAGAGTTCCTTCAAACTGGCTCTGTATTCGGATATTGTCCACATCATTCTTTGAGCACAGTTTTCACTTTCTGATGCAATTAGATGTTCCAGATTCATACTGTACTTTCCCTGCCCCTCCTGGAATTAGCCATTTTGCTAAGAAGGCTTGGATCCCTTTTGGTTGAAGGTAAGAGCATTGTCAGCTGTCAGTCACTCTAGGGAGTGCCTTAGCTACACACAGCCACCTAAACCAAGGCCACACCCAATCCTGAGCAGCCCAGATGAGGTAGGTGTGGAAGTCTGTCTCCAAGGATGTATATATTCTGTGTCTGTGTGCATGTACATTCATTTGTAAGTATATTTATATCTGTGGTAGGTTTCAATATGGCCCCTCAAAAGATACCTCTCATCCTAATTCCAGAACCTGTGGATGCTATCTTAGGCAGTTTTATTTTTGGTTGCTTTGTTTTGTTTTAAGGAGAGAAGCCTTTGTAGATATAAGTAAATTAAAAATGTTTTAAGCTGGGGAAGTTACCATGGATTATCCAGGTGGGCTCAATGTAATCACAAAAGTATTTATAAAAGAAAGACAGGAGGAGCGGAATCAGAGAATGAGAGATGACCATGGAAGAAAAGACCTGGGTGATTAATACAGAGCCAGGAGCCAAGAAATGCTGGCAGCTTCTAGGAGCTGGAAAAGGCCAGAAAATGGATTCTCCACTATAGCTTGCGGAAAGAATGCAGCCCTGCCAACATCTTGATTTCAGCCCAGGGAAGCTGATTTTGGACTTCCAGCCTCCAGAATTGTGAGAAAATTAATCTGTTGTTTTAAGCTGCCAGGTTTCTGGTCATTTGTTACAGCAGCCATAGCAAACTAATCCAATATCTATCTCCACACAGAAGCCTTCCTTACCCAGTTCAGACTCGGATACCCCATATCAGGCCACCATCCCAGTCACCCTGCAGGGCTACAACACCCTGTAGTGAAAAGTTCCCCTGGAGAAGGACAGATCCTGCTCAGAGTCAGAGACCTCATGCTGACCCACGCTCTGTAGCGGTGCTCTCCTGTCCCCCTAGAGGTTCCAACTCCCCACCCCCACACCGGGCTGCCTTTCTGTGCAGAGTAATGCCACCTCTGGGAAGAGGAACTACAGTAAAAGGAGGTTGAGACAGAAGAGTTCTAAGTTCCTTTATACATCTCCTGATATGACTGATTGTAAAAATTACCTCTGTATATTACTTGCATACGATAAAAATTAATTTATAAAAATATGTGATGACCACCAGTATATGCCTTTAAAATTGTTTACATGCTTTCATAAGTTTCCCCTGTACTTCAGAGGAATAAGCTAGCATTTATTTTAGTAGTAGTATAATAATGTTGTGATTTAAACCTCTGCATTTATACACATTTTATAGATTTTTCTAAAAAAAACCTTTTATGAAAATTGAAGGAAGATGTCACCTTAAGATCAATACCTCTGTGTATCCTGCTTCAAGTGCTATGTTCTTGAAATGGCAGCAAGTGCTTTATGGCAGAATAGCAATAAGTCAATCTATAGACTCATCTTAATGAATTATAGAGGAAAGAGAAGCAGCTAAAAAAAGAAACCATTTTATTTTTACATTGGCTGTCTTTGAAAAATGGAGCTGAGGGTGGAATTAATGATTTAATTAAACCACTTAATGTTTTATTAAAGTCAATATGGGCTTGTATTCCTGTGCAACCATCAGCTTATCAATAAAACCTCATATTTATTTTTGCCAAAGAATTCATATTTATCATTAGATGTGCCTGCATGACAGAGCCACTAATTGTTTTCAGGAAATCATATCTGCCCTTATATCCCAAAACCTTTCCATTAGGGGATCACAACGTTCTACTGGAAAAAAAAAATCAGGTCAGGTTCTGAAGGCATGATTTATTCAGCTTGGGTACTACTCTCCACAAGGAGCTCTATTTCTGCCCTATTCAGCAGAATATCTACTTGACTTTTACAGCAAAGGAGGGACTCAAGGTCACTGATGCAAACCCCACTTGAGGTTAATGTATTCAGCAGGAAGCACTGAAGCACCAAAGAGAATTTTCTCCCTAGAACCTGTTAGTTTCTCCCCTTTCTTTGGATTACGTCTTTTCTCACACCCAACTCCCCCATTTCTACATCCAGCACAAGTTACTCCAAGTAAATAGCTGGTTAAGGAAAGAGGAAAGTAGATGAGGTGAAACCTCTAAGATGATTTACACATGTGAGCCTATTTTCATCTGAAGCATTGACAAGAGATGGGAACAGCCAGGGCCTAGACAAGAGCATGGAAATGCAAATCCAAAGAAGGAAAAGTGATCCCACAAGTGCACCCCCTGCCACCCTGACCCTTCCTGACCTGGCTTCACTTATATACCTTCATTTATAAGACCTACCACAGCCCCAGATGGTGCGGCTCAGGGGATTTAGTGCTGATCTGCTAGTCAAAGTCACCGATTCTGTCCCCAAGTCAAAGCACATGCCCAGGTTGTGGGGCAGATCCCCAATTAGGGGTGTGGTTGAGGGAACTGATTGATGATATAGCTCTCAAACATTGCTGTTTCTCTCCCTCTCTTTATCCCTCCCTTCCCCTCTCTCCAAACATACATAAAATCTTAAAAAAAAAAAAAAAGACCTAGGACAGTTAGACCAAAACTCAATTACCAAAGCCATGTTTTCATGCCCACACCAGTCCTATTAATACTTTTATTAATAAGATCACATATTGCTAGAGGGAAACTTTCCAGACAAAATCTGCCTTTTACCCAAAAAGAAGTATCTGTTCCTGTAATGTTAATGTCTATGTTCACAGATCAAAGCCTCTGTGGGTGGGTCATGTTCCCACACTTTCTTCTCTAGACCCTCATTTAACAAAAAATAAGACACACAGAAGAATATTTTCATCAACTTTATGATACATATGCTCCAGGTCCACCCAATGTTTCAGACTTATTTTCTCCACATGTTAGCCCAATGTATTTTTATGTCACTCATTTGACACAAAGTTTTGTTAATTCACAGATTTCACATTATTTGTTTTTAAAAATGTTGACCAACTGGCTTGACTGACTTTTAACATAACTGACTTGCTTTGTGATATACACTTTTGACTTCCCCACATTACTCTTTCCTTAGATGGTCTCCACTTCCTCTTCTCTTACACCATTTGTCTCTTATGTGTTTTTCTCACCTTTAATCCTCTGCCCCAAGTATTTCCATGTCCCTATTCTTGCCCCAAGGATGGAACATTAAATATGAACTGGATTCTCTCTCTCTCTTTTATTTTATTTATTTATTTTTATTTTATGATTATTATTTATTATTATTATTTTGCCTCTTTGCTTCTAAGAAATACCTGGCAGGGAAATAGAAGGTCAGTGTTAATACTAACATTTTAATACACTAAACATTAAGATATATGAGGGAGGACCTAAAAGAACAGGAATTTATTTATTTAAAAAAAAATTATGCATTTATTCTTACATGCACAATGTAAGTTTAAACTTTAGTCTCCTTCAAAGTACTCTCCATTTGATATAATACACCTATTGAGACTTTTTCCCCACTGCTCAAAGAGCTTTTGAACTCATCAATTTTGATGCCTTTTAGTGCTTCTGCCATTTTTTGTTTGTTTGTTTGTTTCACCTCTTCCACATTGGTGAAGTATTTCCCTTTGAGGACTTTTTTCATTGGGGAAACAAAAACGAAGTATGGGCAAGATCAGGTGAGCAGGGAGGGTAAGGCATGGGGGTCATGCTGTTCTTGGTCAAAAATTGCTGAATATGCACTCAGCACAGTGTGGGTAGATGGACTCTGAAAGCACCCATCATGAAATGGGCAAACACATTGAAAGAGTCTTCAAAAAAAATTCACTGAAGTTACACGTAGCCTCTCACAACAATGCCAGCTGGTTACTGATACAAATGGGTTCTCAGAACCTCACCAAGTACAGGGGGAAGCCCGTACTACAGGGGGCCCACCCCCAAGAAGATAATTCCAATTTGGGGGTGGGGCAACCTCATATACATGAGGTTTGCCTCCAAAGTATCAGCCACACAAACTGTTTTAGTTATATTGACGTTGGCTTGATACATCTGGGACACACCTCGGTATATGCAGCAGGCAAGGCTGCCTGGTGGTGGTTTCATTTTAGGAAATGTAAGTTACGTAAATAACTTTTCCTCTATAACACAGGGAAAAAATAATACCTCTACTCCCACAATCCAACCCTAGAATTAGTAACTTTTAATATTGAACTATTCCAGTATCTTTTTCAGTGTGGACAATTTTAACTAAAACTGTACAAGCAATGTATGTTTGCATTACCTTAAGAAACGAAGGACAGAAGGGAGGGAATAAGGTTCTCCTTGACAACCACCAACCTCATTTCTCATCTCTCCTCTTTATTTTCTACCCCACAGGCAACACCCCCACGCCAGGAAACTAGTAGCACAATATCCATATTTTTTTCAAAATTTTCATACTTATATATGTATCCTGAAATAACACATTGTACATATCCTTCTGCCACTTGCTTTTTTACTCAGCATTAACTTTTTGAGCTCTGTTTCTGATGAGTGATACAGATCTGGGGTACTGTCATTCACATCTTCCTCAGAAGTCCCCTCATTATTTGCTAAGTACACAGGGATAAGCTCACCCCTGTACTGACACAAAGTGGAGAAATGGAGGTTACTCTGGCAAATTCATAGGACAGCTTTAAGTACAGTCATGTCCCAATTTAAAACCAAAATGAAAAGCTTTCCTTTGGAAACCTTAAATAATTTTATACTTGAAATAAAAAAGGCATTTTTTTTTTTCCAGCTGGCTAAATTCAGGCACTATGAAAGTTCAGTCCAAGAATACTCTTTGCCTTTTCTTGTGGTTGCAAATCAGATACATTTCTTTCCCAAAAGCTCTTGCCAGTGCATACTTTCTTCTAAAAGAATTAAATAAACGTCAATAGGTGAGGCAGCTCCCTTAATAATTCCTTCAGTCAGATCATCCATTTTGGTTGAAGTTTCGCATATCTAGATGCACTCTCTTCCTGACACATTCCCAGAAAATATGCAAATAAGGCTCATATTCTTCTAAAGCCTTTTGTGCCACCGAGGTTCAATATATAACCTTCCTTCTCCTCACTACCCCAAGCCTCACTATCTTTTTTATGGATGCCCTCAGAAAAGGGAAAATGTTTTTAAGAAGTCCTACTAGTGAAGGCTTCAGGAACTGTTTTCAGATAGGATTTATGGAGCTTTCCATTTACTTTGCTTTTTTTAGCCGTTCACCTGGATTCCACTGCTCCTGCACCTTCAGGGTTTGGGGGACGATCCCAGGAGAGGCACACACGCATCTGCACAGACATAGCGGCACTGGGCACGCGGGGAGCAGAAAGCTGGTGCCCCGAACTCCGCCCAGTTTTCTCCAAGCAACACTTCCTCTAGGCTGCTGTCTCTGGAACGCTTGCACAGCCAGCGATACCCCTGCTCTCTTTCCTCCCACTTTTCCAAACACGTGCAGTCTCTGGCACAAAACAAGCTATTTCTGCCCATCAATGCAGTCAGGGTTGCTTGGTGGTATCATTTTAGGAAACATAAAACCTATTTCATTTTAGGTAGCATAAAACCTATTCTGTACACCCTCATGGAAAGTAATGCTGCCTTCAGCTATCAACAGGACAAAAATGGGCATCTGCCAATGACAAAAAGAACTGCATTGAATGAAAACAGAGCAAATCCGCCACATATTGAAATGCACACCATTTCTATACAGTTAAGACACTCTGGTGGATCCATTTCCCCCAAAATGTTTCCTGCCCTTTGCATTCATTCTCTACTTCACACCACTTCTCTCTGTCCCTTCTACAAGAGGAACTCAAGGAACTGAGGGTTAAAGCTTGCAGGTGTTCAAAGAATTGCCAGTCACACAGGCTGCTGCCCCAGGTCCTCTGGAGACTTCAATACTGAAAACAAAGAAGCACAACCTTTCTGTTTTGGGATATCCCTTGCTCTATGTAATTTTTTTTACAGTTCTGCCAGGAATTTTTAGTGAAAGCAAGTGACAACTGCAGTAATACCTGGGTAGACTCATCTGTGTTTACCATCTGTACAATAAGAATGAAAATAAAGCATTTCTTAATTATCTCTATGTATGTTATTCTCCTGCAAAAGTAATATTCAAGCTGATTTCCCTTCAACAAGCTTGAAGGAAAACCCCCAGTCATCACACTGAGAGACTCATACTGAGTGAGTAAAGTACCCTGTGGAAGATGTGTATGTTGCTTAAAATTAGAAACTGTATTCTTGAGTCAAAGGTATGTAATTTAGGACTTGGGAATTTATTTTGGATTACCTGAACTTAGTTTACTCTCTATATGATAATCAGATAACCATTTGATAAGTAGATATAATATGTGATAAATAGGTACTTCGTATCTTATTGTCCTCATGCCCCCTGCAGAGCTTCCAGAATGACTGATTTTAGTGCCAGAAATGAAAACCGGTATATGTATGTAGAGCCCTGGTCCATGGTGTCCTGTCTCTCTGTCAGAGAAATTGTGGTAAGTCTCTGATGGTCTGGATTATGCAGCCTCACACTAGAGTGAGAATACTGAGCCCAGCCTGTTTAACACTAAACTCACCACCTTTCAAACACAGTATCGCATGTAACCCACCATGCTTGCCCTCCTCCCATGCATCTGTCAGCAAATCTGGTGAGATAGCCCTAAATACTTTAACTGAGATCCGTATCTTTCTGATGCTTACTGTCATTGCCCTTATGGTTTCTTGCTCTGTTAGACCATCATCCTTTTTCGCTGTCTCCCTGGAGTCGTCTGGTCTCTAGCTGATTACTGAAAATCTTCCTAAAATGCCACTTTTATTATATCAGAACCTCCTCCTGAAACCAGTGGTAGGCAGCATAATGTTTCCCAAAGTAGTCCACATCAGATATTTGTGACAGGCCATGCTATACAGCATAAGAGACTGAGCATATGTAATTAAGGCTACAAACCTTAAAATAGGAGATTATCCTGGATTATCTTGGTAGGCCCAAGCTAATCACACGAGCTCTTAAAAACAGAGAATTTTCTCAGGCTGGATATAGAAGAAATGCAGCAGAAGGAAAAGTCAGGGAGTAGCTTTTCCTTCTCACAGTTTGAGAAGTACTTCACCACTATTACCGGTTGTCATATAAAGGACAAGGAATGCAGATGGTTTGAAGGAGATGGTATCAGCTGATATCCAACAGAAAAAAAATAGACTTTAGATCTATGGCCACAAGAAACTGAATTCTGCTCACAACCTGAATGAGCAAGGGAACAGATTCTCCCCCAAAGGCCTCCAGCTAAGAACTCAACCCAGCCAACACCTTGATTTCAGAGCAAAGAAATAACAAATTTACAACTATCAACAGTAGAACCTAAAAAATAAAACCAAAACTAAGCAGACAACCAGAGAGGGAACAGAGTCAGAGATATAGGGAACATTTGGAGGGGTGTCAGGTGGGAGGGGAAGGGGAACAAGGAGAGGAAGGTGCAAGGATTAAGAAGCATAGTTGGTGGGTGCAGAATAGACAGGGAAAGGTAAAGCCAAAGAACTCACATGCATGACCCATGGACATGAGCTAAGCAGGGTGGGATTGCTGGAGGGAGGGAGGTGCTGGGCAGAGGGGAGTACAGGGAAAAAAAATTGGGACAAATGTAACAGCATAATTAATTTGTTTAAATCTTTTTAAAAAATGATTGCTAAGGTCATGTGAAAGCAAGAGATATCCCAAAATGCAAGAAACAAAGGTGAAACTGAAAATCAAAATAGTAGGAATGTAACATGTATGGATGGAAAGTAGTTGGTTGGGCCTAAAAATAGGACTTGGTGCTAGGAAGTTTCATTATGATTCTCACAAAGGGGCAGGAGAAACGAACTTAGGCCTATGTGAAGCAGAAATTGGAGCTGAGACCCTGCAGAAAACTGGGACCTTGAAAGATTTGCATCTCAGTAGAAAACAGACTGGAAAACTCAACATATCTTCAAATGAAATGACAGGGAAACTTGTTCTACCATGAGTTAAAAAAAGAAATATTCCATAAGAAGCCAAATACCCAAGATTGTCCCACACATGCAATTGGAGTTCTGCTTGAACTGTAAGAATTTCCTATACTTAGCAATTTAAGAATTTCCAAGCTGTGAATTAAGTAAGGTAAGTATGAACAATAGTATCTCTGGACTCCCTTAGAAATACCAGAACAAGATGAATTTATAAGTTATGACACAAGATAGTGAGAGGCAGACAGAATAGATTATAAACTAAGCATAAATAAAATAATGCAAGGGATTAAAAAGGTATAGAAACTACAAGAAAATACGAAGACATTGAAAAAAAGGAAACCTGGCAGGTTTGGAAACAAAAAACCAAAATAAACCCTAAAATTAAAATTTTAATCATTGACCATGAAATTCAATGGTTAGGTTAAACAGCAAATCAAACAGAACCAAAGAGAGAATTGGCAAGGTAGGAAATGGATTTGGGAACATTTGCCCAGTGTTCCCATGGAGGTGTCGCCGCTCAGGTCTCCCTTTAAGGTATTCTGCTGAGGGCAGCTTAAGTCATCAATATCCCCAGCTACTGAACCTCCGGATTCGCACTGCGTTCAGCCTGAGAACTACCTACTCTCAGGGGCACTAGTGTCAGGTCATTTCCACTCAACATGCAATTCTCCCAATAGATAACTTTTGCTCAGGAATGCCTTTCCAAACCTGCCCAGAACTACCCTGCCAGTCTAAGCTTCTTCCTAGTGAACGCTTTTCTCCCTTCATAGTTGTCAGCCTTGCACAATAGTCTGAAGCCTCTCCCTGTGTATCCCTATTTCCTCCCTCTTTATCTTTTATTTCTAACAATTAATCCCTTGCATACTTAATCCTGCCTTGGCTTCTGCTTCTTAGAGAAGCCAATCTTACACAAAAATAGCACTAAAATAACCAAGCAACATTAACATTGAATATAGGAAGGAAGTAATCAACTTTAGTATATTTAATAATGTTTTTATTATAAAAAGGCAGAGTTTGCCAGAAAGTTAGGTCAGGTTTATATAATTAGGAATGCATATTTAAAATGTAGGGACAACTCTTAAAGATGCAAATAGAGGCAATTATCAAACCAGAACAGAGAAGCAAAAAAAAAAAAAAAAAGTGTTTAACCTAATAGATGTATAAAGAAGAAAAAGCAAAAAGCAGGAAAAAAAGTGAGATAACAAAATAATTATAGCAATAATAAAACCACACACACACATTTTAAGATGGCAGAACAATTCAAGCAAAGTAACTACAATAAAATATGAAACTATTACGAGTTTATTAAAAGTCAAGCTATACTGTATATAGCAAGAGAAATACCTAAACCTTAAAGTTCCCCCAAAACAGAAACTAAAACTATGTAGAAACATGTTCTAACAAAAACTACCTAAAAGAAGGGTTGCATTCTTAATATTAGAAAAAAAAATGTTAGCTTTTTAAAGTATTACAGAAAAAAGGATGAGCATTTCTTAATGATGAAAGAAATTTAATAGAAATACTATAATCCTGAACCTGTAAGCACCTCACAACATAGTTAAAAAATACATAACCATGAATATTCTCGCCCTGGCTGGTGGCATAAACCCTGGCTGGTGGCACAGTGGATTAGGCGCCAACCTGCAAGCCCAAAGGTTGTTGGTTTCATTCCCAGCCAGGACACATAACCAGGTTGCAAGCCAGGTCTCCAGCCAGGTCTGTAGCTGGAGGCAGGTACAAGGTAACCATACACTGGTGTCTCACTCTCTCTCTGTCTTTCTCCCTTCCCCTTTCTCTAAAAACAAAATCTTTTAAAAATAATAATAAAAAATGTATAAAATTTTTTTTAAATATCAAGAAAAATTTTCCAATAGAAATGGGAAATTGCACAATCCAATGAGAATTTGATACACCTTTTTCAGGAACTTAGAAATCAAGGGAATAAAATTATTGAGGGAATAGAAGATTTAAATATCACAATTAAATAGAATATGTATATAATCCAGCACAAACTATTTAAAATATATATTCTTTTTGATTACACATGGAACATTTACAAAAATTGGTCATATTTTGTTGACAAAACAAAGCATTGCTATAATACAGATCTTATTCGCTGACCATAACTTGATAATAAAACCATTAGGTATCAACAACAACATGACTCCCAAATTCCATATATCTGAATACCTTAAAACACAAGGGTTAAATAATGTATGGCTCAAAAGTTGAACCATCATGGAAAATTGTAAACTATTTATAGTTGAATAGCAACTTTTAAAACATAGAAACAGAGGCATGGACACATGGAACAGATTGACAGCTGTCAAAGGGGAGGGGGAACTGGATGAAAGAAGGTGAAGGGATTAGCCAAAGAACATCTCTGCATAACCCACAGGGAAAACAGCGTGGTGATGGCCATAGGAAAGGGGGTACAGGAGCTGGGTGGAGGTGAGTAAGGGGGGGGGGGATGGGGACACCTGTAATAGTGTCAACAGTAAAAACAGAGTTAAAGAAAACACTATACATATATCAGAACTAGCGTGATACATCAGATGTCACGCTTGAGAGAAATTCACAACCTTAAGTTCACGTATTAAAGGAAAGTTGAAAAATAATGAGTCAAGTATCCAATAAAAAAAATCAGTGTAATATTTAAAAAGTAAACTCTCAAAAACGTAAAAATAAAACAATGAAGAAAAGAGAATGAATAGGTAGGATGGAAGTGGTTATTTATTTTAGACAGAATGATAAGAAAAGGAGAGGCCAAAAATGTACAAAAAGGAAAACCTAAAGATATTAATAAAATGCTTTTTAAATAACAGCACTCACATTTTGCTTTCTACTCCATGGAAGGACTTGCCAGTCTGCAGGTCACAGTAGGTGTGTACAGAGTAGAAAAATCATGCATCTCTTGGTCCATGAATCCTTTCTCAGGGACAAGTCAGAAGTGCAGCAAGTGCTAGGAGAACGGACCCCTTGAGGGAAGGACAAGGGAAGACTGTGTGAAGGGCATTCATACTCCCGAAATCAGAGAACCTCTTTGTGCTGTCACCCCGTTAACCGGGTGAGAGTCAGCATCAGAAACTTGGGTCCCCACCCACCCAACACCACACCCCTTGTGGGAAAAGGCTCACCCGGCCTCTTACCAGCAAGTGAGACTGCCCCTCCCACTTGCAACACCACAGAACTTGGGTGCCACTGGGAGGCTCGTGTGTCCCCTACTAAAGTACCTTTTGCTCATCCCTTTGCTCTCATACCCTGGTGATCACACCATCTCACATAAGCTGATTACTCACTTTATCCTGACAAAGGAGCTCCCATCATAGTCACATCATTGTCACCAATGCATCTCATCCATCATCACCCAAACTTTCACCTTGCCTCGCTATTCTGTGGGTCCACTAATTGGGTCCAACTGTCCGCACCTGCCAACCTTTAGAAAAGCCACCATGGAATGTCCCTCTGCATCAGCCCACTTAACTTCTCTCCATAGGACTTATCACCTGGTCATTTTTTTGCTTGTTTATTTGATTGTTTCTTTCATGTCTTCCTCTATGAGAATGTAAACTCCAGAGACTTTCTCTGTCTTTCTTAGTCACCACCCTATACCAGCTCCCAGCAGTGCTTAGCACATCATGGGGACTTCATACATATTTTTGAACAGATGAACTAAGCAATGAAATGAATTTCTTTATGTAGAGCAGGGACTCTTTTCTCCATATGAAGCAAGAGGGAGGGTCATCAGCACTAATGCTCATTCTTTCCTATAACCCTGCCAGTTTTGAATCTGTTAAGTGACTAATTTTGTGCGGCCCCCTCATGTCCGTCTCCCTCTGCCACGGAGAATTATGCCCCTGCTCCGCTGGCCCCATGCCCAGACTGAAAGGACGATGCTACATCAATTTGAGCTGGGGCAGGATGCCAGCAGCCCAGGACCGTTTGGGAAGAATTCCCCACCACAGGTAGAAAGTGACACCTCACATGCAGGCCTAAACTGTTCTCCACAGCAAGGGATGCCAAACAGGTTCCACTGGAGACTGCACCATGGAGCGCACACCTGGGCATTCTGGAATGTGACATCGGCAGCCGAAACTGGTTCTGGTTTAAACCGCAACCCAGGCAAACCTAGGAAACCTACTCACACAGCAAGAAACCTATTGAGCCTTGTTCATTGCAGACAGTTTGCCATCCCTAATTAATCTCTGCCTCCCTGAAGGGTTTTCAGTTCCGCATTTACTTACTTCAAAGCTGCCTAAAAGTCCAGCAATCAACAACTCAAGTAATCGTATTCACATTATTTTTGGTTTTGTCAGCAAAAGTGTGTATAGATTCAAAAATAAAATGGCAACTGAGAAAAGATGGCCATAGAATGGAAATGGTATCTTAACCAATAATTTCCCTGCCAAATATTCATACCGGGGCAGAAAACTAATTCTAATGCTTAATGAATAATGTGGTAGAGATTGCTAAAGAATACATTTTAATAGGTAAGGCAGTCAGAACTTCAACAAGCTCAGCCAACTTTTACTGACCACTATAAGGCCAGTCACAGTAAAGCTACCCTCAGGCTTCACAAATCATCCTGAAATTTTGCTTCTTCAAGAAAGAAGAAAACTTCTCTACCCCTTCCAAGACTCCTTGAAGTGCCTCTATTTGTTGTTCTTCTAGAATCTTCTATTGACTCTTGCTAATTTTTATGAATTCTTTCTTCCTCAGTAAAATATAAGCTTCTCAAAGAGGAGGATCTTGTCTTGCTTTCCCATGTGTCCTGGGGGGCTTAACGCATGGCCCAGGGTAGAATGGTGTTAAATAAACGCACTTGGTTGAATGGATGAACAGATGGACAAAAGGAGTGACAAATGAGCCCAAATAAGCATTATAGCAGACTCCTTAGGTATCATGTACCACAGTGTCCTCTGGTTTTAAGACTCCTGCAGTAGAATATACATTAAAGCTCAGACTAGGCCCTCTCATTGCATTCCACCGCAAATGAAATCTACACATCTTTCTGCTTTCTGCTCAGGGCCTTCTCTGGCACTGCAGGTGCCCATTCAGCCGAGCATGGGAACAGATGCATCTGGAAGAGGAGAGAGAGATAATACCCTCCAGGATGGTCAGCCAATAAGGTGCAAGAGCCACTGAATGGAGGTCCCAGCCTTCTACCCTCAGGAGCAATTTGGGTGGATCTTATCAGGCCTCAGCAGAATCAAGCCCCTGTTGCCTACATTAATGCCCTTGACACTACATCTTCATGCTGTCTTTCACTCTTCTCACTCCTCGTCTGTTTCCTGGATCATCTCCCAAAGAAACCTCCTGCACCCGAGTCTTTGTCTCAGGCCTTACTTTCATGGACACCCAAAGGAAAGTATCACAATGACTCTAATGTGAGACTCACACCCAGAGAAAGATATCCAAGGACCTAAATGGGCTAAAACATGACAGCCTCAGAGAACATGTGTAAATATCATGTCACATATGGTCCACCATTAACAAAATAATGAAAGAAAGCACCAAACATCATCCTTAGGCCAGAGCACATGTCTAGAAAGTGGTTCCTCACCTGTTTCCTAGTTAATTCCCATCCGTTCTGCATTGCTTCCTCTATAAACTGTGTGGGAACCCCATCAAAGACTGCAGCCTGTAAGATGCTCTCATCACCTTCTATGTAAATGTCTCAGAAGGTGTCTTGTGCTGAAAAATGAAGGCTCTTGGTGAATAATTATATTTACACAGAGATCAACAGAAGTGATCAACAAAAGTTGTAACAGATCATGTTTAGTGTAAAAAAAATACAAATTATATTGCAGTGTCAGCATTTAGATCTTCTGCCTTTACAGAGAGTAATAATTGATTAAATAATAATGATATTGATTAACTAAATAAATAAAATCAATAACCACATTATAAGTATTAGAGGATAGTCTGAGCTGGATTCTTACCTATACGAAGCTTAACTGCTAGATCCATAAAGCTAAATGTAGATGTGTTTCCCAGGATAGTCACATGGAATCAAGCCTTATAAATCTGAATCTGCAAAATTAGTGCAGACGTTGCCACTTCTCCAGATTATATTTTCATTTTAGGATTTTACCCAAAGATGTGACCTATCTTAGGCTTTTAGGCACAGAGGATAAGCAAATGAAGAGATTTTGGGGACAGAATGTCCTTAAATCAATCACCTGGGTATTCCACCTATCGGCAAGATCGAACCTTATTCCCTGATGAACATCAATGCCCCTTTGAAATGCCAAATGCTGCCATTCATAAAATATGAAGAACATTATAATTTTACCATCTTTTCAAAACACAGTTAGAAAAGCCTTGGATTACTCAAGCATCCAAACTTAAAGTGAGCAAACGTCGCAGATCCTGCAAACATCTTGTGTCTTAGGAAAGAAATCACAGCATGTGCACAGCTCTCATAACACATTTGCAATTCTCAACTGCTTTTTCAAACACCTTGTTTCTGCAAAGAGACAAATCATTCCAAGTCTAGGAATTAGTGGCGTGTGAAATTGGCAACATTTGAATTCTTCTCATGTCTAATCTCAATCCTATATTTGAAGCAAATTAAACTTAAAACAGAAACCCTAAAAATATTTTGGATAGAATTTATCTACAGTGGTGGCAAAAATGAATTGCAGCCTTACTGCTGTCTCCAGCAGTATACTCAAAGCCCTCAATAAGCACACGGGTAAGTAATGATATTGGGGTTGCTACGCAAATGAAGCTTTAGGAGAAGCCTTGTATTCGCATCAGCTTTAAAGTCATCCTTGATAAGCATGAAACATGGGCTTGCCATGCAAATATAATGTCCAAATCAACTCTAGCTCTTTCTTCCAACCATACTGTTACCCTGCATCCACTTTCATTGACACTCCGGGCCCACTATTAAATTTATCATTTACTTTTCTACATTTTGTAAGTGAGCTAAAAATGATAATAACCATACTTAGTCAATGATGTAGGCTGTGATATTATTTTTAGTACTTTATTTTCTATTATTATTACATGAGATTTTTTTCAAGAAGCTCTTTGAATGTTTTAATTAAAATATGAAAGAATCCCATTGTCAAAATGAACAGTGTAATGCCATCAGATTGGATGTAGGATTCCAGCCAATTTTGCCAAGTAGACACTTCTGCCGGTTAAATGTAGGCTCTAATCATTTCCAGGATGCATATTTTTGCACCTTCAGCACTGGATCTCCTACTTCAGCAAGGACATAAAAGAAAATAAACTGAATACTTTCATTTGTGTTGGGTGCTCTGCCACTCCAACACCTATGAATGATTAAACTCTACTTGCTCTCCAGTTACAAATGGGGTGCCTAAGGCGCTGAGGTTATTTAATAGCTTGCTGAAGATCACAGTGACAAAAGGAGAACACAGACAGGAGAGTGTGAAAATCACTTGCAATACTCACTGCTGCTGATACTGAAGACAGTTAATAAGATCGAGCTATATGTCTCTGTCTCATCTCATTGGAATTCAAGAAGGAGATCCTAGGATGCTATGCCGTGACTAGTGTGTACTACATCTTGTTAGAAGGGGTTCTGGGAGTTCACTGGATAACTTCCTTTGAAACCAGGAGCTAGAGGTTATTAAAACTAATGAGAAATAATATCATTGCTCAAATGGCAACTAGCCAGATCAAGGAATGAAAACAGACATGAAAAATCTGAATTACAATATAACCTCTAGTAGAAAATGGTAGAGCATCCAAGAGCAGGAACAGCGGGTCAGTATGTGCAGAACAATAAATGGGGGGTTCAGAAGCTATGTCTTGCCAGATGGCAGTTTTGTTCAAGCCTGCCAATGAGTTTCAAACAATCAATTAGAGATGAAGAAGAATAAAAATCATCTTTTCTCTAAATTTTTCAATAATGTACATTTAGCACAAATCAGAATATAGAGGGGCTCCAGAGGATTCTGAGTTTGACAAATAAAAGTAAGCTTATTTTTATAAGCTGCTCCAAGAATCAAACTTCCATTCACAACTAAGGTTGCCTCTCTTCAAGGTCAAAAAGCACAGGAAGGGTGCTGTGAGTGGTATTTGTGAGCATGCGTAGGAAGTCCTGACACACGTTTATGGTTTCAAAATCAGTGCCAACCACTGAGTGAAAGAACTGCACCAGGCAAGAAGTGTGCATGTAGGGTTGTGTAAGTCTCCCCACTTGACAGAAATTAATTATCTAGAAAAACAGTACAGTACTTAAGTAGCCCGAGGACAGGATTATACGAAACAAAGATTTCTTCCTCGGGTTGGTGGGTCGGGGAATGGATAAGCCACAAAATCCTCATTCTTCAAGGCTAAAATATTAACGGCACAAAGGAACCCAATACAGTCACACATCGATTGCCTTGAGTTGCTGTAAACAAGCTGTATCTTAGAGGTTAATATTCCTCAGCCTCTTCAGCCTGCCAGTCTCTTTTCACCCAGGAGTTTAATTTTAGCTCTGTATTAATTACACATTGCAATTACATGTAGAGAAGGGCACGCACACACACTGTAATGATTATGCCGCTATTGTGGACTCGCTCTGGAACTTATTCAGGTCACCTTGGCCTCTGTGGACTGGATGTTGTTTACTGCCGAATACCACACGCTGGATTTTCTCTGGAGATGACTGCCAGGAAACGCGCTTCCTCCAAGACGGAAACTCTTTGCCAAGATTTTCCAGAGAGAACAGGCCATATGTCGGACGCAAGGCAGTGACCAAAAAAATGTGTATCTGGTGACGAAAATCAAAATTTCCTGACAATACATCTTAGGCAAGTGTGACACAGTACAGGGCCAGGGCTGCACTGTGTAAGTGGCCACGCCTCACCAAGGTAGCCCCGATCCAGAAGGTGGTTTGTAGCTTGCACAGGAAATGGATGTTGAAGGCCTTTCCTGTCATTGCAGCAGTTTGGGTGATTGCAAGATGGCTTGGGGAACAAAGACTCAGCAGAAATATCTCTGCACTTTCCCCAAGCCCAGCTGCTTGCCCTTGACATCTTGCAACTGGCACTTCAACAAGCTCTTAGCCTCGGAGAGCAGTGCATAAAATGGAAGGCCAGAAGCATCTATTTATTAAGCTTGGTCACTAAATTAATCTTTTCCTATGGTTAGCTATGAAGTGGAGTTAATGAGAGGGAAGCAGAAGCTGAGCTGGGACATCTTTAGCCTTGTGCTGCACTTCAAGGCCTCCCTCCCTGGCAAAATAATCAGGACATATCCCTGCTGATATCAAAGGACAGGACAGGGACCTACAGGCAGAGATTCCAGGCAGCTTTTCCTTCCTACCCCCTCCCTCTATTACTGAAAACCTAGCAATATGGTTGCTCCAACACAATGCTTGCCTCACAGACTGCAGCCTTCTCACACTCGCTGGGCTTCTTCCTTTGGAAATCAGCCAAGTATTTATTGTTTTTATTGTGCCCTTCCCATGCCAGAGCACAGTGCCATGTGCTGAAGCAACAGACAAAGCGAAATCCCTCCTCTCAGAGACCTCACAGTGCAGCAGGAGCAATGGGCAAGGACGCAAATGCACCACACACTTTCGCTCCGTGATGATGCGTTGATGGTGGCTGTGGGATAAACACCAACCCCAAACGGTGTGATCACGGAAAGTTTCTCTGGGAAGTATTGTTTCAGCTATGTCCAGAGAGTTAAATACATCTCTGCTTTGATAAGCAGAGATGCTCTTGCATTTTGTCTTCCCAATAACTTAAGGACAGGTATTTATTATTAAAAATACAGCAGTGAAATGGAACCCAGTTGTTTGGTCACTGAAACCCCAAGCAGGCCACATGCTATAAAGAGACACCCCCCCACACAAATTGCCAGCACCTGAATGGCTGAGAGAACCTAAACAGATGGTTTCCTAGGTAAAGCTGATAGACAGGTGAGAAAGCTGCTACTCAACCCTGGTTTGACTCTAGAGCCAAGCAATTAGCTCACTTCCTTTGCACAAAATCTATACATACAGGGAGTTTATGACCCCAAGCCAGGTGCCACCTACTGAGGTGGCATCAGAAGCCACCTACTCTAATATCTTCCTGCCATCTTGTCTTCCTCTGAGAGGATCAAAAGCAAAATGCTCCTTTAATTGGTTCCCTGTCAAGTAAACATTACCCATTCACTGGTTTCCTGGTGGAAATAAAAAGTAGTGGGTAATGTGAAGGCAGGAATTTGTGCCAGGTGAGGTGGGGGTGGGTGAGAGGAAGGAGAATGGTGCTTCTCCTAATTTTGCCTACCAAACACACTGGCAGCACGAAAGTAATCGCACTATTACTCTACATAAACCACTGGCTACTGATTTCAAAAGGAAAAAAAAAAAAAAAGTCCCATAACACATTTCAAAGTCAGAAACAATGTGTATGGTCTGAATTACTATTCCTTCCATTAGCATGAATAATCAAGAGTTTACTGTGTGTTCATTTAAAGCCAGCCCCAAGTGAGTCCTCAAATACAGCAATTCCATGGTTTCCTCCCGCTCCTGCCTGGCATAATGGACCCTAAAGGAGAAAGAGTGTTCAAACAGGCTGAAGCATAATTCTTAGTGTGTGGGTAAATCCGTAAAACGTGTAACATTTTAAAATAGGTAGCAGAAAGGTGCATGAGTGCATTGTTCTCTGAAACACTGAACAAAGTTCCTTTTTGGAAGAGAGAAGATGAAATCAGAGTGACAAGATGGGATCTATCTGACTGGTTGATTTATAAGGGATTGAGACCACAGAAAATCCAAAACATTACCCAAGAGGAGGGGGGGAAGGGAGGGGAGGAGAGGAGAGGAGAGAGGAGAAGAACAAGAATGAGAGGGGAGCAACTGTGGGGATTCATCAGATCCCTGGGATAAGAAATGGCACTATTATGCTTGCATTTTCAGAAGTGGCCCTCCTCTTATCCTAGTTTCAAAAGAAGCCCCTCTATTCACCTTCTCATTAAAACAGCCTCTCCAGAAAAAAGTGCTGAGACCACACAAAGCAGGACATTCATCACTAGGGCAACCCACGCACTCCATGAAAGCTGGCAAGCACAAAGCGCTGCTTAAGGCTTTGCAGGGAAGCTGCTTCTCTTTGCATCGGATCATATTTCAGATTTAGCACTGAACTCAGATAGGAAAGATATTCTATATATATATATATATATATATATATATATTTTTTTTTTTTTTTTTGTACTTGGAGTCCTTACGAAGAATGAAATCATCCTTAATCTAATTTTACTTTTTAAAGCAGGCAACTTCTTGGATAGTATTAAGGACCAAGTTTTTATTTACTGAGACACTTCCACCAGCTACATTCCATCCCATTTATACCGTGTAAATTCAATGTGGCTAATTGTCTCCCAGAATGGCCTCAATGCTAAATCTGCAAAGGCCATTCAGATACACTTTTTCCCAGCTTTGCCCCTACCTACCCCTTCCCACCCATCTACCCCCTGTCCACCCCGCCACACCACAAGTGGTGTCCACTTATCCACCCTATCAAAGAAAGACGCCCTCCACCCCACCACACACATTCATCATTCATTCATTCTCTCTCTCTCTCTCTCTCTCTCTCTCTCTCTCTCTCTCTCTCTCTCCCTCAGGGCCAGCAGAAGCCTTCTCAGCTAGAGCTCAAATATTAAGTGTGAAATGGCACCAGAATCTGTCTACAGCACTATTCACACACATATATAATGGGATTTAACGCAAGTTGTTGTTGTCTTGTTATTGTCTTATATATTCTTTTTAAGAACTTCAGGACATCAAAGTTACAAAAGAAATCTTCATTCTGTGGAAGCAAGGGGCAAACTGTCTTAAAGTAAAACCATCACAAACTAATTTGCAGTTAGTGCGAGTGCCTGATCAACCCCACTTTATTCCTGGACCTCCCTCTATATGTCTTTCTTTTTCCTGAAGATAAAATAAAATTACTACATTTGACCAGAATAAGAATACCATATCTCAGCTTTATTTTAATGTGCTGTTGACAGAGCTTTTTTCCTCAGACACTTTCATGAATAACATCCCCTCAGAAATCATCTTTAGCATATTAAAACCTCAAGCAGAAGTTCCACTGTGGACACCTGGGGCAGTTTTCTCAGCTATAGGACAGACTTTAGCTGGAGTGTGAAATTAGATCTTTTTTTTTTCTTTTTTTAATCTTTTCATGTGTTCTGAGGAGTGAGGTGACTTGGTTTGGTACTCCTGTTTCATAAATTATTTTTTCATTTTGTTTTCAATCCATACAAAGCAGCTGAAAAAGAAATTTGAAAAGAAACTCAGCTGAAAAACTAGCTGACAATTTTACATTTACCAACAAAAAATTAAAGAGATCAGGAAAATAACCAGATGGAGTTAATAATAACACCCCCCCCTCCCCGCCAAAAAAAAAAAAAAGCATGACATTCTGAGTAAGGTACCAGGGATTCCAAGATTAGTAAAGCATAAATTCTGCTCTGTGATATCAGTTCACTCTAGGGGACAGCATAATTATCCTTCCAGAAGGAGAAGGTAAGCATCTCAAATAGGTAATAACTTGTGGCTACTCATATAAACAAGAGCTTTTTGAACACCTCAGGAAGTCTCAAAACTAAAAGGGTCCTTGGATCAAAATGCCTGAAAACTGCTCTTCCAGGAAATGAGGAAAAGGAGTAGAAACAATGCTTTCAGGAAATTTGACTATGAAAAAGACAAATAGAATTATTGTTAGAAGAGAGCTTTGGGGTCAAAGGTTGTGTGTGCACAGACACACATGTTTTAAGATAGTATTTAAACTTGAGTATGTTTAAATACTGAGGGTTAGGGTCCATTAAAGAAGAGATACTGTATAGGTGGTGGACGCTGTAGAGGAGGGAGAATAAGATCCCTTAGAAGAAAGAGATTGGAGAATTAGGTTAGAGAAAGGACATCTCAGTCCTTTTACCTGGAGAAAATTAGGTAAAAATTGCTTCTCATATTGAGAATATTTTACTTTGTGTGGCAGGGGTTGAGGAAAATCTCATCTCATGGCTGTTAATCTGCTCTCTGAGTTAGGAATTAACATGATGTACCAAGGAGGAGAGGAGAGGTTGGGAGCAGGGGAGAAGTAGAAGTCTGGAGAGAATGTGGAATAGTTAAAAGTGTTGTTACAGAGATTGGTAGGAAAATGAGGAAGAAAACCAAGTAGGTTGCTGGGAAGCACCGAGAATCCTATTGACTAACATTGAAGATCATAAACTTACAGAGGACCGACTCACTGGATTAATATATTATTTTTTACTTTATTGTGAAATATAAATATAAAAAAGCACATAAAATAAATACTTCTAATTAAACAAATATTTCTAAAGTTAATCAATACCTTTAACCTCCTACCAGATAATAAGACTGTAGAATGCTTTCACTGAATTTATTCATTCATGTCATTATTATGTATTTTAATACTGTTTTAACTGCATCATGCATGATCATTTTATATAATAAGTGTACATTTACCCACATATTCATTGCTTCCTTTATTCTCCATTCCTTCTTTCATTTGGGCTCACTCTCCTTTAGTGATGGTATCTGCTGATGCAAACACTCCCTATTTTTTTTGTATCAAAATGATGTTATTTCATTTTTCTAAAAGATTATTCTCAGGGTATAAAACTCTAACTTAGCAAGTGTTTTGGCAATTCAGAAATATTGCTCTACTGACTGCTGGCTGGCCTTGTTGGTATTGAGAAGTCAACAGAAAGTTTAACAGCTGCTCCTTTGAAAGTATTCTGACATTTTTCTCTGATGCTTTGAATATTTTCTCTTCTTCTTTGGTGTTCTGCGGTTTCATGTCCAGTATCTAGATGTGAAGTCATATTTATTCTGCTTAAGATTTGACTGGCTTTTGGATCTTTAGATGGCTGTATTTCATCAGTTTTGCAAAATTCTCAGTCATCATTTCTTCAAATATTCCTCTTCCCCTGGTTTCTCTCTCCTCAAATTAAAATTGCATTCTACCTTCCTCCATGAACTTTGCTGTCTTCTCTTTCACACTTTTGTGTCTCCATGATTTATTCTGCATATTTTTCTCATCCATAGTCTCATTCACCTTCCTTTTAATCCTCTGGGTCATTCACTTTTAAATCCAGACATCGAGTTTAACTTGGGTTACATTTTGTTTTTCATCTCTAAAAGTTTTACTTACTCTGTTTCAAGACTGCTAGACAAAGTTTTAGACTTTTCTGGGTTTGGAATTATTTTTTTAAGAAAAGTAAGTATAAATATATGTAATTCATATCCAATGATTCCAATTTATAAAGTCTCTATTGACCTTTATCTTCTGTTATTCCTACTGTTTCCTCCTGGTGATATTCTGTTGCCTTGTGTACTTGATTTTATCTTGATTACATACTTTTTAATCTCCCTGAAAAATATCTGTAGGAATTCTTTGAAGTTTAACATAAAGTTACCGATTACCAAACAGGGTCTGAATGTACAGCCTAGAAAGCAAGGGTACAGGCTACCAGTCTAGATCCAACTTGAAACAACTTTTTGGCATGAGGTTTTCCTTGGACCCTTAGGATATGTGAACTCATTTTACAAATCTGCACAAAGTTTGGCCTGTGGCCACAACTTTTCAAAAAGTAATTTTTTTTTTCCTTTCTTCGTTTCCTCTTCTATGAGTAGTTTCAAGGCAGCTTTTTTTTTTTTTTTTTTTAATCAGTTTTCCTTCTGACTCATCTTTCCTAGAGAACCTAGTCTTTTAGATGATGGCATAATGCAAATAGAGTCCCTTATTATTGTACACTCTGTACCTGATTTGGCCCTGGGCCTTGAAATTACAATTATTTGCCCCAGGGGGCCACCAACAACAAAGTGCAATTTCTCCAACATTAGAAAATGCCTTCTGGGCCAAGTGGCTTCAGTGTTCAGCTTACTTCTTTGAATTCCTGGTTTTTCTTAAATATTTATCTGATAATTCTTTAATATCTTTTGAAATTCTCAAATGTTTTAAAGGAGGTATTTTAAATATTATATCAGCATTTTGTTATTTTCAGCAGGAGGAATTTGGCCAAATAATCTAGTTAACCATTACCAAAAGGGAAATCATAATATTTCTTTAAAACATTCATGAGCACAGGTATGGGATATAGAGCAAATGGACATCTGGTTTCACCCAAGACTGCGATTTTGCCAAGTAAGAATAGAAAGAGTATGTGCAAGTCAGCTTAAGGAATTAGTGAAGCAATGTTGGAACATTAGAATTACAAAATAGGACCTGGATGAGGAGAGAAGAAAAACATGGGAGATATGTGAAACATTGAAAGTAGCTGATGAACAGAACACAGGTCTCAGTGAGGTCAAAAAATTGATAAACGGCCCTGTCTGGTCGCACAGTGGATAGGCACTAACCTGCAAACCCAAAGGTCACTGGTTTGATTCCCAGCCAGGGCACATAACCAGGCTGCAAGCCAGGTCTCCAGTCAGATCCATAGCTGGAGGCAGGTGAAAGGCAACCATACATTGATGTCTCTCTCCCTCTCTGCCTCTTCCCCTTCCCCTCTTTCTAAAAATAATAGAATCTTTTTAAAAAATTGATATATTAGGGACAATTTAGTGAGTGACCTAAAAAGACAGAAAACTATAAGAAGAGGAAGGTGTACGTATATAATTTCCAAGATGAAGAATTTATTGTGACTATGGAAGTGGGCAGCTGAATGAACTACAGTTGTGGAGAAGGTTGATTTGAAAATGAAAAAGCCAAATATCTGAGAAGATTTTGAAGTCAGATATGATGAAGTCAGGAAGAGAAATGGAACAAAAGACTGTGAGGTAGACCAGGTGTCTTCAGCAAGTGAACGAATGGGAAGGGTTATCATAAAGGCAGATTTCAGGAACAAGGTAAAGCACAGAGGGTGGTATAGCAGATGTCATTTTCCTCAAGAGAGCAGGAGCGTTTTCATGAAGGGGCAGGAGCAGTCACCTGAAATAGCTTTAAGAAGGAAAGTGATACAGATTTTATATCCAATTTTGAAGGATGTCAGAAATGGAAAATTAGGACAAGGTGGATTTGAAGAACTCATTCTCAGTTTTTATTATATCACTGTAGATCACAGTGAGAAGTTAATTTTCATCCTTTCTTCAAGGATCAAATGAAAACCAAAAGGAGATTCCAAAAAATGATAGGCCATTTAACATCAAGAAATTAGCTTTATTCATGACCCAGGCAAGTGCTTAATAACCTCTAACATTTGGAGATCTGTAGTAGAACTGCCATGGATAATGTGGTTCAAAACAAGTTTCTCTGGGAGGGCAGTATGCTACATATTCTGAACAACATATAAAAATGCTTAAAGAATTTCCACAGGAAAAAATCCAAGAAACCTGAGCTTACTATCAGGAACAATTAGAACACTCACAAATAAATAAGTACCTTGCCAGCCAATGAGGATAAAATAGCAGAATCAGACCCATAGTAGCTTCATAGACTAGAATTAGCAGCATAGAATTTGAAATATGAATAAGATAACCAGGTATATTTGAAAAAATAACCAAATAGGACTTCTAAACCTAACAAGAAAAAGTAATAAAATGTGAAATTCAATGATGGGTTTACAGCTGATTAGATACCGCTAAGAAATTAATGAATCAGGGATCTGGAGAATTATGCAGAATAGAGCCCAGAGATCCTAAGGAATAAGAAAATGTGAAAGAGAGTTAAGGTAAATGGTGAATAGATTTATGTTAGAATCTCTCATTCTAATCAGAGTTTCAAGACCAGAGAAAAGATAAAGGAGAGAAAATATTCAAAGAGTTTATGGCTAAGAATTGGTGAAATAACAACAAATCCCAAGCAGGGAAAAAAAAACAAAAAACAACAACCTGAAATTCACTTTAGCAGCACCTCAGAACACCAACTAGTAGATTACCTACAAAGAACTACAGCAGAGTTAACAAAATATTTTTCAGCCCTGGCTGGTGGCATAGTGGATATGGCTCCGGCCTGCAACCCCAAAGGTCGCTGGTTCGATTCCCCAGCCAGGGCACATAAACAGGTTGCAAGCCAGGTCTCCAGCCAGGTCTGTAGCTGGAGGCAGGTGAAAGGCAACCATACATTAATGTCTCTTTCTATCTCTGTTTCTCTCTCTGAAAATAATAAATACAATCTTTAAAAAATAAAAAGAAAAATAAAAAAAAGATCTTTAAAAAATTTTTTTTTTCCATGCAGGGCCAAATAGTAAACATTTTAGACTTTGCAGATCTAACAGTTTGTTGCAACTATTGAATTCTGCTGTTTTAGTGTAAAAACATCCATTGACAACAATCAAATGACTGCAGTTGTGTTCCAATAAAACTTTATTGATAAAAACAGGCAGCAGCAGGGCAGATATTGTTTATGAGTCACAGAGCTTACCCACCTCTGAACTGTACAGCATGTTCCCGATTTCTCAACAGCAACAATAACATCCAAAGACAAAAGCTCAGACTAAGGTCCAAAAGGTGTCTCTTCTTTCCTTCCCAAGGCCCTCCTTGCCCGCCCTACCTAAGTAACCCCGTGCAGCCTGAGAAACAGGAATGAAGAGAAGTCCATCTTAGTCTACTTCTCACAGAACCTGGAAGCACAAGGCAATGCTGCTAATAAATGTGGTCCAATGGCTATCAGGCCTTGCCAATCAGAAAACAGCTCCCCACTTAATATTGCCATGAAAAACCACCCAATATGACCAAGGTTTAACCAGGTAGTTTACAAGAGATTATCTAGAATCTGCTTTTAATCTCCTCCAGCCTTCACATTCCACCTCCCACCCCCAGGCCAAAGAGGGCAAGGTCGATGGACATACAGACATTGACCCGCCATTTTCACAGTGGTCACCAATATTGCACCCACGAAGCTACATAACAGACCAGTTCATGGAAAATGGATTATGGCCACAGAGTCTGTGAATATCCTAAAACTGTAACGCCAAATGGCAAATACAGCTCTAGATGGGCAACCGTGGATACTATGTGAGATGACCAATAGATACGAAACTTTCTGAGGAATGGCCTGTCATGCTAGTGCTCCAAAACAGGCTAAAAAGGGGTAACAAGGACACAACCCCAAGCACGTCAGGCTGCAGGGGGCGAAGCAAACAGCAATGTTGCAAACCCCAGGGCACCCGCAGAGCGCCTCTAGCAGGGTTCCCAGAAGTTTAGGTGAGCGTTTATCATTGCTCCGAATTGCCATCAGTAAACTCTCCAGAGCGCCTGCCAGGACAGGCCATCATCCCATGAAACCCCTTGCCTTTCCTCCTAATGCATTTTCTGTCTTGCCAGTAACAGATTCTGTGGCTTCGGTGTTCTTTTACAGAAACACAGATCAAATTACCCTAAGACTTCCTTGTGTGTTCTGGGCTACTAGGCAGAATTCCAAAAACAAACGCTGACATTATCTTCAAATACAGTTCCTAATTATCTAAGACTGCTCAGAAGTGGATGTCTCTCAGTCACCTCAGGCTTGGTCATGGATAAAGGCACAGTCCACTTGACATCCCCTTCTCTAGCCACTCAGTCACACAGGCCACATAGAATCTCATAACCTATAAAAGTTCCAGTAGAAGCCTTTATAGCCAGAGCATGTTTTTCACTGGCAATGTTAGCAGGCCAAGTTGCTCCTAGTGGACTCCCTGCACCGTATAGGCTCATTTCCCAACCTTATAAATCTCACTGTGATTTCCATTTGTTCCATCCACTCACTTAAGAAATTGCTGCCTATTTAATGAAAACATCAGGGAAAACATCACATCCTTTTTTTTCCCAGCATGTTTCAGTATTTTGCCACATTTTAAAAGTTCTTTCTAGCAGCATCCAGAAAACCTATCATTTAGACTATAAATAAGGTAAAGACTATGACAATTAGGTAGCTCATTCTCCTAACTGGACAGCTGAAAAAACTAAACCTTTAGTTTAAATAATTTGTCCAAGAATCAAGTGATTTCCTACCCTATTACTCATATCTTAAAATTTGAACTTTTAAAATTTGCTTTAAGCTCCCAGGATTCCTATAACTTTTCCTTTTCCTACAAACACTGCTGATTGCATGCTTTGCCAACATATTTACAGAAAAAAAAAATACATCATTAAAAAATATATATATAGGACTAAGAGAAGCTGACAATTGAATATTCACCATGTCAATTTAACTTGCATTTGACCTTGAAGTGCCAGTGTTAGTTAATGTGAAGATATGAAGATGATAGCACAGTAGATGCTGCCAAATAAAAAATTTGCTGCAATAAGCATTTTATGAAATACTGAGGCTAAGCAGGGAGGCAGCGCCTCCGACAAAAATACTCTCAGTCACTCCCCTCACTAAATCACAATGTCCAGGCTGCAGTTACTCTGGGCTTTCCAGCACCAGCAATAGCATCCTGAATGTGCTTTGCCAGGAAACATCCAAGATCAAGAGATGACCTTTGTACTGCAGACTGTGAGATCATCTTCATTCCCATAGGTTTACATTCAAAACAACGGTTTTGTTTATGTGGGCTTTTAAAAAGCATGGTCTTCTTCGAGAACCTTGTATGAAGGTAAAAAAAACCCCTCACACTGAGCAGGAAAGGAAATGGTGGACTTTCTTTCTGTGGCTGCGTATCAGGCAGATCCTGGAAGCCCACTGCATCCTCTCTTCTATTGCAGGGCTAGGCGGTCGCCATTCTCCCACCAGGTGGAAAATACAGCATCACAGTCAGGGAGGAACACTGTTTATCATTCAGTTGACACCTTTGGCCTACCACTCAGTGAGATCAGCCTCAGTTTAGAGGAAGAAAAGGAAGTCATAACTAGAGATGCCATAAGGGGGCAACCAGGATGTACTGCTGTGCATATGGAGTACGACGCTAGAGAATACCTGAGGGGTTTCAGCTCTTCTCGGGACCTCCTGACTGGGCACTCTGAATCAGGTGACATTCATTGAGCAACCACAAGGGGTGGAGATCACAGTCACTGTTCTGCTGAAGGATTCAGGGTAAACAGCAACCCGCAGGGACAGGTTCAGGAGATAAGGGTATGCTGTATTCCTCCACGGATAAAACAGCTGAAGGTTTCTCCATCCAGTGGCACGGAGCTGCGGCTGCAGTGGAATGATGCACCGAGTCTAGCTACAGTTCAAGGACACTCCCTGATGGCACCATGGTAACCTTTAGTTTCAACAACAGCAATGGCCCTCTGTTCTATTCCTGGCATGATGCTCACTGCTGGCCAGGATTCATTTCTTCCTATTCAGTTCAAGCTGTAGTCACATAATAAAATGCACAGTGACAAGATGTCCTGAGGCTTTCAGGTGCACACAGCCTGGCAGGCTATGAGTTGCTACATTTCTATGTCCAATGGTTCAAGGAAGGCACCTTTGCTCCAGGAGGCCAGTGGGAATATAAACAAATGCTGTCTACTATTAGTGATTGAGGAGGCAGTTAAAGATCATTTCACTCATTCATACAACAAAATACTTTCAGTGTCCTTACTATGTCCCAGGCATTATGCTTGGCCCTGGTTGATACCAATATAAATAAGACATAGCCAGGGGGGTCTCCCAGGTAAGAGAGAAGGAGAAGTAGCATGTGATACAATATGGTGTGCACAAGATCAGAGATAACAGTCCTCAGAGAAAGGGCATCTAACTCAGTCTGAAATGGATTAGACTTCTTTAAGAAAGTCTGGTTTAAAAAAAAAAAAAAAAAAAAGAGGGGACAGGGATTAAAGGATGAACATTAGAGGCAAGAAGAAAACTATAAGCAAAGTGAAGGCGCCTGAGGCAGATTGCCATGTCCCTGCAGTTGCCATGGACAAGGCAGCAAATGTGTGCGCATGATGGGGATGGTAGCCGACCAGTCGCTAGGAAGTCAGGGAGAGGCCAGGTCATGGAGAAATTCGTGTCTTATGTAAGGAGCTTTATTCTGTGAGCACTGAGGAGCCATTGAAGGCTTTGAGCAGGGGAGGGGTAGGGTGCGTTTGCACTCCTGAAAGCTCGCTCTGGCAACAGGGCAGATGAGAGGTCTGCTGAGGGTCTGCGGCTAAAGGGAGGGAGAATAGCACTGAGTTTATTTTAAAAGCTAAGATGAGGACAGAGGGCCTGTGGCGGCATGACCCCCTCAGAGAGCTGCCCATCACGTCTGGAAACCACAGGTGTGTGCACAGAGCACAATCAGCACTGAGCCCACTGTAACAGATCTACCCTGTGAGGCGTGGCACACTTAACCTTGGAATGTTCTCCTGAAGCAGATGGAGGCCAAGGGAGAAAAGGTTCAGAAGTTTCATCCACACCTCTTGCTTGCCTCTCTCCCACCGGTGGCTCGGCTGCGTCCATGTCTGCTGCTCCTTTTCCCTGCCGGCTGACTTCTGGGGACTTGCTTCTCATCTGCTTGTGGCCATGATCTTCTCTGCCCCCTTCTAAATAAGCCTGCTGAGTTGGCCTCTCCACACCAGCTCAGTAGTACGGCTGCTCCAATTCAATGCAGTATGCTGCTTGATGGGGGGAAGAATAAATTCTAGGTCTGTTACAGAGGAAGGTGCATTGCTCCCTGCTTCCTAGTAAGATACTCAGGCAATGCAGCCCCACAAGGGGAGGGTTTCTAGTTGTGAGGCCAGTCTCCCTAAATCCTTCGAAGGCTGGACATTGTTTTCTCTTCTTGCCTTGAAGGGTGCTGTCCTTCAAACTTCTCAAACCACAGATGCTACCCAGTCCTCAGTCAGCCCCATCCCCCGGGGGAGACTGGCCGAGCTCTCAACTCTTCACCTGGACACCGCTGAGGAGGTGAAGGTCTTCCTGGGTACAGGCTCTCCACTGCCGTGCTGCCAGCATCCTGACTCTCCCCCCGCGATAACAGGAACCTCTCTTCTCCTTTTCTTTCTTTATTGAAAAACCAAAAAGAGGAACTAGCATGGAAGAACCAGGGACATGGACAACAAGTGGAATTGACTTTGGCTGGGGGAGTGGGTGAGTGGGGAAGGGGACATAGGGGAGGAAAAATGGGATGGATGTAATACATCAACAATAAAATTAAATTAAAAAACTAAAAACCAAAAATATCGCTCCACAGTATAATACATCTCAGAAAAGGGGAAAAAAGGAGCTACCTATTGAAATGCACCATATGAAAGATTCTCAAAGTAATTTTACCAAGCGGAAAGAAAAGCAAAAGTGGACGTCCTGCTGAATCTGATATTTGTAAAGCTCTACCAACTGCAAATTAGTCTGTTGTAACATGGATCAGATCAGCCAGGAGAGTGGGGAACAGGCAATTTTGGGGTTTGGGGAATGTGCTCATCTTCTTAATGGTGGTGATATATATAAATGACACAATTTATGCAGTTTTCCATGTTAGAAAAAGAAAAAGAAAACCCAACAAGAAAGAAAATGTGCCTGGGCACGTTGTTTATACTTTTCATTCTTTCCTTGCCTTTCAACTTGAAAGAGAACCAAGAAAACAATGACCCACATGCTACCTGCTTCCATTGCTTCATGGGTGCCAGTGGCAGGAAGCGGTGTCCAAAACAAGGGACCTGTGCTTCCCCGCTTCTGTCCCAGTGTCACCGGCCTTACACCTGCTGCTTTACTTCTGTTTTGTGTTCGTGGACTATAAATACCTTGATGAAACTGTAACTGTTTCCCCGTTGTTCTCAGTCTTAGTAGAGTATCTGAAAATCACTAATTGTCCAATTCATGTTGGCTGAATCAATGCACAGTGGCTACCTCTGAATGCATGAGTGAAGGACCATTAGTTAGACATACCTCAAGCCATTCTGAGGGTAACACCCCTGGGACACCCATGACCTACAGGCTGCAGCTTGCATGGAGAGCACTCTGGCTTGGAAGTCAATATTTTTCTTTCTGGAAGCGTTGTAACCCTAGGCAGGTGTCCCTAAGTAGCAGGTGTCTTTAAAAGCTAATCAAAAGAACAGAAAATTCTGCACAGCTACTGGAAAAGAAGAACAAGGAAACATGTGCACCCTCTAACAAGGAGCGAGTGTGTACTCTAGAGAGAGAGCATCCATGGTGATTTTAAGTGACAAGATTTGGGCTGATGCTGCACAAAATTGCAAAAGGCAATTTGCTTTCATGCCCTCCCTTCCTCCTCCTGGCATCATTCCCATCGCAGTTCCTGCCTGGAGGGGTGAGGGGAGGGGCTTATGACTTTGAAAACATTCCTAGCAATACAGAACTTGTGGGGAGGTTGGGCATGGCATGAAGCCAAGCACATGGACCTGGTACTGTGGGGACTGTCCCAGCTGTACCCAGACAGACCCCATGGTGTCCAAAGGGCACAGTTAACTTTAGGCATGATTTAGATAACAACTGGCATCTAGCACATGGGGGAGACTGACTTCTGGCATGGCAGAGTAGGGAGCTCTACGGACCCGCTCCCCAGTGAAACTGGTGATTATTAAACACAAAGAACCATTTAAAGCCTCCAGGAATAGCCCTAAGAGCAAACAGGAAGTGAAACATCTGCTTAAGAAAATCTATGAAATTTCAGTGAAAAATGGTGAGAGTCTGTGGCATGTTCTCCCCAATCTCAGCACAGCAAGGTGAAGATCCCATTCCTGATGGCAGCAGCCTAGAGCTCAGGGCTCCCTATTCCCCAACTCTGGATCAAAAGGCTTTCTGTCCTGGAGAAGTAGGACTTCAGCATTCCTGCCCTAGCAGCTCAGTCCCATGTTAGTGCAGTAGAGAGGTGGGAGCTTTCTTCTGCCCAGCCCACGCTTGTGGAACAAAGGCTCTGTCTTGAGTGCATAGGGCAAAAACAAGGGGGGCCTTGTTGCCCTTGTCCTGGCTCATCAGAAGAGATAAGCCAAGAAAGAGGGCAGTTTGTTATTGCCCCTATACCCACCTCTAGGGTCCTGATTCAGAGATTTTTTGCCCCAAAGTAGAAGCAGACTATAAAGTCTTCCCACAGGAATTGACTTTATTTGCAATGGAGTGTGGACAAATTCAAATCTAAGGCCCTCTCAGGAACAGTGGAGGTTGCGATGAAAGATAATTGAGAGATTTATGGATTTAATGATGATATAGCCTAGACTGTACCTAGTTTACAGAAAGTGGGGTAGAAGAGGGCAGGGGGTCAGAACATACATCAAACATGAACCTCATACACTATTCCATCAAAGGAGCCATAATTTGATTGAATTAGTTTGTATCTAAAATTTCCAGTCACCACTCTTCACCCCTGCCAATATGACCCATACATAGGGGAGAAAATACAGGCAACACAAATTGCCTGTGAGAGCAGCTGAATGATGGATTTAACAAACATAATCTCAAAATGGCCATCATAAATATCTTCACAGAACTAAAGGGAATATGGTACAAAAGTAAAGAATATCTGCACCAATTAGAGAATACCAATAAAAGATCAAAAGTATAAAAAAGAAAAAGAGAAATTCTAGAATTGAAAAAATATAGTTATCTGTCTAAAAATATTTAGAAAGTCCAAGACAAGGACAACAACCTTGAAAGTGGCCAGAAGAAAATGAAATGTCCTTTACAAAGGATGCCCTACAGCAGTAACAGCTGACTTCAGGAGGAACTATGTACGCCCGGAGGTCAATAGAAGCTGAGTACTCAAAGAGAAAAAACTGCCAACCAAGAACCCTACCTATACTCAGCAAAGCTAGTTTTCAAAACCAAGGCAAACTAAAGATTTCCCCCAGATAAACAAAAACTAAGAGAATTTATTGCTGGCAGACTCACCTTATAAGAAATACTAAAGAAAGTTCTTTAGGCTAAAAGCAAGTGACCTAGGACAATTCAAATAGACACACACACACACACACACACACACACACACACACACACAAGAACACCAGTAAAAGTAATTGTATAATTAGTAAAAAATGTTTTTAAAATCTCTCCTAAAACTATAGAAAATCTCTCGACCTGGCTGGTAGCACAGTGGATAAGGCGCCGACCTGCGAACCCAAAGGTCGCAGGTTCCATTCCTCAGCCAGGGCACATAACCAGGTTGCAAACCAGGTCTCCAGTCAGGTCTGTGGCTGGAGGCAGGTGAAAGGCAACCATACATTGATGTTTCTCTGCCTTTCTGCCTCTCTCCCTTCCCCTCTTTCTAAAAATAATGAAATAAAATCTTCAAAAAAAAAAAAAAAAAGAAAAGAAAAGAAAAGAAAATCTCTCCTTGCCAATTTCACTCCAGACATTGCAACCTCCTCACTTGTCTCTAAATACATCAAACACGTTTCTACCTTGGGACTCCTGTGCTTGTTTCCTGAGTCTGGGAGGCTCTTGCACCAGATGTTTGTGTAACTACTTCCCTCCTTGCCTTCAGGATTCTGCTTAAAAGTCAACGTACTGGATCAGGCTATGCAAGAGCAAGCTCCCACCACCGACATGGCTCATCCTAAACCCCCTCTCCTGCTCTTTTTCCACAGTATTCGTTATTACATATGCACTTATTTGTTTGGTCATCAGCTCTCCTTCACAGAATGTAAGCTTTGTGAGGACACAGGTTTGGGGATTTATATCCCTGTTATATCCCTGGTGCCTAGTTCAGTCTAGACCACTGTATCTGCTCAATAAAATACTGTTGAATAAATAAATGAATGAACAAACCAGGATTCAGCAGCCACAATTGGGCCACTGAATCCTACAGCTCTGTGAGTGCACCTATATATTATGATCAGCATTAATAAGACTAAAACTGATCATTGCTTCCATAAGAGCACCACAGTCTTCCCCTTTCCTATGCACCCCATTGCTATCTTATAGGCATTGTTATCAGCTGACTTACACTGAAACCCCACTAATAATTCAGTTGTTTATTTGCTAGATTTAGGTATAATTCATTTTAGATGTCTATGCATTTTCTGTGATCAGTAAAGATCTGCTGAGTGTCTAGGATATATGTTTACTACGGTATTGAGCCAAGAGCTTTGGAACTCCAGATATTAGAATCATGATGAAGCTTACCATCTTATTTACAATGTCCAGAAAGGACAGTTGAAGATTTAAAAACCTTCAAAACTCGAAGAAATGCAATTATGGTCAAATCAGAGGTGGTGAAGGCTATATCTATAGAGGTCTTATCCATAACTGCAGTGGTAGGTTAGAGCTGATTTATACCAGTTCCTGAAAGCCAATTGCTTTTTCACAACTTTTTGCAAGACAGCTGTTAAACACAACCTCTCTAAAAATTAAATTATTTTAACCTCAATTAAATAATATTAAAAACAAAGGTGGCAAAAATACATCAAATCATCACTTTTTTAAATTGTATTACATTTTATGACTATGTATGTCTATTATTACAACAGAGATACTATATAAGAGTGAGCTAATAGACATCTCTTCCAAACTCCACACTTTATGGCACCACATTGGAGGCCTGAAATCTGCCATGGTGAAAGTATTATCCATGCAAATTAGTAAATCACTACAAAACAGGGCTTAATTTATTGTTTTGTTGATTGTCAAGATTTAGGAAAGTGATGGAGGATATGTTAGCAGTTTTGATTAAAATTAAATTGACATGTCTGCAGCTGTTACATTGTGAAAACTCAAAACATCCTTCCAGTATTCCAAATCTGTTACCAGTCAGCAAAAAAGTAGCCCACATCATGAGAAATGAGCAAAATTACAAAATACATCTTTGTCATTTCACTTAATTCATGTCATAATATGTCATTCATGTTATAATCATACCTGCTCATCATTTGCAATCATAATTGATGAGGGATACAAATGTTTGGCAGAAATCAATGAAAGCATTCTAAATGTCAATACATGTAATTCATAGTAAAGAGTATTTTTACTTGTATGTAATGTACTATACATCCTTTATATAAAAAGAAAATAATACTTATGTATGCACAAATTTGCATACGTTTCGTTTCTCCGTGAGCTGTCAGCTATTTCTAGCACACGATTTTCTTCCCCACACCTCTCACTTATAATTATAATTAAGCAAAATTCACTTCGTGTGACATAATAAGAAATATACGAGGTCTGTCTGGAAAAAGTCCAGCCATTGATAATGTAATGAGAATGGTTTGCACGACACCAATGTAACCTGGCAGCCAAGGAGAGCAGACTGGAATACGCATGTGTGAATAACAATGACTTCACTGTAGTAGTCAGTAGGGGCAGTAGACACTGTTGAGTGAGCATGTGTACTGTATGGCCCTCACATTCAAAATGACTGAGCGAGTAGAGCAATGAATCTGCGTCAGATTTTGCATTAACCTTGAACATTCCTCTGCAGAAACTATTCAGATGATTCAGAAGGCCGCAGCTTCATCGTAACATGCCTGCTCTTGCATCATGACTCATGCAGAGTTTTTTGCGGCCCCACTATAGCCCAGATTTGGTGCCCTGTGACTTCTGGCTTTTTCCAAAACTAAAATCACCTTTGAAAGGGCAGAGATTTCAGACTGTCAAGGACATTCAGGAAATATTACTAGGGGCAGCTGATGGCAATTGAGAGAACTGGGTGGGGTCCCACGTTGCCTACTTTAAAGGGAACTGAGGCATCATTGTCCTATGTACAACATCTCTTGTATCTTGTATCTTCTTCAATAAATGAGTCTATTTCTCATATAACGTGTCTAGATACTATTCAGTCTCTGCCCTGAGTTTCTGGCACAGAGCTCCTTTGTCATTTCCTAAAGGATAGGGGTGGCAGGAGCATCTTTCATTGTTATATTTGCTCTTCATCCCAGATTCCTGACACAAGAGCTTCTATGATTCTTGGAATCTCTGGAGTGTCAAGAATATTTTTTTGTATGGCTGTGAGATAGCTGGTGGCCAAAGTCCCTGGACAGCTTCAGGACAGGGGCCTAGTCACCAGAAAGATGAGGCATGTGTAGAGGATTGGAACTTGCAGCCCCACTCCCTGACCCCTGCAGAGGGGAGAAGGGATGGAGATTGACTTGATCAACAGTGGCCAATGATTTAATTGTGCCTACATAATGAAGCCTCCATAAAACACCAAACAACGGAATTTAGAGAGTTTCTGGGTCAGTTTCCCTCCAACTCCAAGGGACAAAACTCCTGGACTCAGAACCCATCTGGACCTCATCCTATGTGTCTCTTCATCTGGTTGCTCAAGTGTATTTTTTATTCTGTCCTTTACAACAAACCAGTAGACATAAGTGTTTCCCTTTGTTCTATGAGCCATTATAGCAAATTATTAAAGCTGAGGCATTCAGGATAGGATAAGTAACCTACAGATAATTTATAGCTGGGTAATCAGAAGTACAGATGACAACCTGGGACTTGCATCTGGTGGGGACAGTTATGTGGGACTGAGCCCTTAACCTGTGGGGTCTGCACCAACTCGAGGAAGTCAGTGTCAGAATAAACTAAATCATAGATTGTAGGATGTTCTGTTAGCATCTGCAGAGAGCTGGAGAACTGCTTGGTGTGAAAAACCAACACATTTGGTGTCAGAGTGTGGTGAGTAAAGGAGTTTATTTTGTAACTGACTTGACACAAAACCTTTTATGTGAGATATTTTCTAACTACATGGAATTTCATAAAGAATTATCCACATAGCAAGAATGTGAATAGTTTTGAGAAGCATATTTTCTCTCCTGCTACATATGACTAAATTAACTTAAGTGACATATTAATATATTTGCATATGCTAATAACCCTTTCCAGTCAGATTTGTAAAGACCCCTTTCTGTGATAAATCATAGTAACTACAAAATAAGATAGCATATAATTTTCTGACAATTTACATTTTTATGTTCCTGCACTAGAGATGTGTGTTGCCTTACATAGAAGATAATCAGCACAGTGTGGGTCACTGTGTAAATCAAGAAGTAGATACTTGGACAACGGAATACTACACAGCAGAAAGAAAGAAGAAGCTCCTACCTTTTGTGATAACGTGGATGAAACTGGAGAGAATTATGCTTAGTGAAATAAGCCAGTCAGTGAAAGACAAATTCCATATGATCTCACCCAATACAGGAGACTAATGAGCCAAAAACAAACAAACAAGCAAAATTGAACCAGAGACATGAATACAAGAAACAGACTTTCATTGTGCAGCGGGGAGGGGACAGAGAGGAGGGGGAGAAAGAAAAAAAGAAGGGAACAGGCTAGTCAAGGAACTAGCATGGATGACCCATAGACTTGGACAACATGTGGTATTGGCTGCGGGAAGGGGGATGGGGAGGGTGGGGCAGGGGAGACCAGAGGGGGGAAAATGGGATGTATGTAATACAACAACAATAAAATTAAATTAAAAAATAGAAGTAGGTCCTTCAGCATCTCTGGCTCCACTTTATGTGTCTGCAAGGACATTATCATGAAACAGCTTGCTTACTCTTAAAAGGAATAGAACATGGCATTGTAACTTTGATAAGACTTTTCAAACATCCATCATTAAGCGTGTTTCAATTTATATAACTATTATGTCAAAGCTATTGTATTTATTTTTGTATGTTAGGAAAACATTCACAATTTTAATTCATTTTAGAATAAGATGGCATGAAACATTTTAATTCTATCTTCCAATATTTAAAAATAAAACTAAAAATCACCTGGCCTAGTATATTGTATGGGCTTTTTAAAAACTACTTAGATGTGCACTTTGAGGTCCCTTGCTAATAGCCACATCTATTGAGCAACTATAGACAAAGTTATTCTATATGTTGAAACTTTGGAAGGAAGTCTAAGAGATAAGACTGTTCAGGAATCAATCCTCCCTTATTATCTATACTGCTTGTCTGCACTCGGCAATTCAGTGGCCAGACATTCTATCCACAACTAGTTGATAATAATTATCAATTGACTAGTTGATTCAGTCCAACAGGTTGAATGGCTTGAATGTACAGGGCTGACATGATTTTTCTCAAAAGAAGTTTTCTGGTTGAATTTTCCAAAAATTAGAAAGCATTTTCCTGGAAAGCACTATGTGTGTCTGGAGTTTATTTCCTCAACCATTTTGACAAAGCCTGTATCTGCTAGACTGCCTGGCACCAAGGACACAATATCCTCCCAGTAACGCATTGCAGGGAAGGGCTTGGCTCTGGAATATCTTTTCATTTGTGTCTCCAGGATGATAACCAGTGGAAAGGGGAGAAATTAAGTAAGTCAATCAGCTGATTGTTTTGTACATAGCCCCAGCAGTACAGGCAGATTTTCTTCCTTCTGCCTTGGCTGATTGTTTAGAGACTGTCAATGAAGAGTTTGCTAAATGTAATACTGAGAATGACAGAAGTGATTAGCTTTAATAGGACTGTGAAAGTCTAGCTAAAATTAAACACTGCAAACAGAGCATAAATAAAATAACATAAAAATTAGTACTATAGGCAGTAATAATGAGGAAGAGAAAAACCAAAAAGATTGAAAACATAATTTTGCTTTCATTCGTCCATGTGACAGCTTTTTAAAAGACTGTCTGCTCATCTTTCATGGTGACTGACTGTCAAGAAGATGATCTAATAAGAGGAATACCAGCTTTATCTGCTCACTCTGGGCCCAAAATCTTGCCTTCACTCAAAGGTGTCCAACTGGTTTGTGCATCTATTGCTAATCCGAAAGGAATTTTTAATGTGAGACTTAAAAAAATGTTTTTTAAGTTTAGCTGAGAAAAAATAAACTTTACCAAACAACAAGAAAACCTTAACTATGGACTATATCTAATATAATAATAATAATAATAATAGCTGTAATTATTCATTTTTATGTATCAACTTGACTAGGTCATGGGGTGCCCAGATATAAAGCCAAATATTCCTGTGTTCCTGTGTGGGTGTATTTTGGATGTAATTAACATGTTAAACAGTTAAACAATCTGAATTGAGCAGATTGCCCTTTCCAAGGTGGGTGGGTCTCATCCAATCAGTTGAAGGCTCAAATAGAACAAAAGGCTGACATCCTTGAGTAAAAGAGAGCTAGCTCTCCTGCCTGATGTTCTTCCAATTGGAACATCAGCTCTTCCTGGTTCTACAGCAGCTTCTGGTCTTCAGACTTTAACTACAGATTTGGACTTGTGAGCCTCAATGATTGCATGAACCAGTTCTTTATATTAAACACCTCTCTCTCTCCCCTCTCTTTATAGGTGGGTAGGTGAGTAAGGAGACAGAGAAAAGGAGAGAGAGAAAAAGAAAGAAAGAGAAAGAAAGAAAAGGAAAGAAGGAGAATGAAAGAAAGAATGAAAAAGAAAGAAAGAAAGAAAGAAAGAAAGAAAGAAAGAAAGAAAGAAAGAAAGAAAGAAAGAAAGAAAAGCATAGGTAGACCCTACTTCTCTGGGGAACCCTAATACAATGGCTATAATACACTTGAGCACTTACTATGTCTCTACAACTACGCTATGGTCATTACTCTACCATCTCATTTAGTTTGCACAACCCCATGTGTTTGGTTTCACTCATGATGTTCATTTTACACATTATGAAACTGATTCAAAGCAGATAAACTGCATTCAGAGTCAATGAACTAATTAATTTTAGATCCAGAGCCTGAAAACAAATGCATTGCTCTCAATATTTTATTTTTATGTATTTATTATATTCTATTTTTTAGTTGTTTCTCAGCCTTTTGGCTAAGATCAAGTATATTACATCCTATTTTTTTATTGTAGCATAAATGACTAGTGCTCACCAAAAGTCCATATGCTCCTCCACATTTTCCAGCCTTCCTTTCAGTTAAATTGGGCTGTGTGAATAGCGCTGCTCAAAGAAATATGCATGGATGTGACATGTGACCTATGGAATAGACAATTAAGACCTGATAAGCCACCTTCATTTCTCTTCCCATACCTGTCCAACCCTGGAGGACACCTATTCCAGCTGGCATAGTTACAAGATAGAAGCAGCCCACGTGGCTGAGTCATCTTTTGGATGCAAGCCATGCACAAAAAGCATCAAAGCCACATAAAACTTTGAGTATGAAATAAACTTTTATTGGGTCAAGCCACTAATATTTAAGCATTGTTTATTACCATAGAATATGGTACATCTATTAAACTCTGATTTACACCAATATGAACTATCATAAAAAGTTTAAACAACTGAACTAAATTATGAATTTATGTATATCATGTAGCATAATAAGGCTTTGGAATCAGGCTACCTAACTCAAGTCCCAATTCCATTAGGATTGGAGCTTGGACAAGTGGCTGACCTTGGATGAGTTAGCCACCGCTTTGTGCTTCACACAGAAGATTGGGTTATTATAAGAGGGCGGTTGCAATAATCAGGTGAGTAAATCAGGCGTACCTCAGAGGCATTGGGGGTTTGGTTCCAGACCACCACAATAAAGCAAAGTTTTTTTTTTTTTAAGATTTCACTTATTATTTCCAGAGAGAGAGGAAGGGAGAGAGGCAGAGAGGAAAAGAAACATCAACATATGGTTGCCTTTTACCTGCCTCCAGCTAAGGACCTGGCTGGAGACCTGGCTGGGGAATTGAATCAGCAATCTTTGGATTCGCAGGCTGATGCCTTATCCACTGTGTTACCAGCCTGGGCTACAAACACCTTAATAAAGCAAGTTGCAATCTTTTTGCTACTAGAAGGTCTTGCATTCAAATAGCAACAAACACAGCAATTGTGAAGCACAATAAAGCAAAGTGCCACAGAATGAGGTTTGCCAATATACTTAAAGCTATAGGTTGGCATATATTAAGAGAATTAAAATTGAGCTATGTATGTACACAATAATTTACTTTTGCCCCACGTAAAACAAATTTTTACTATCATTCACTCAAGTGTATTAAACAAACATATTTAATAAAGCCACACAGCCAAAACTAAACTAGATTCTGGGGATACAAGGATGAATGAAACATCATTCTATTTTACAAAGTTTACAACAGAGGGGCCATGTGATTAATGTTGAATTTTAATAAACACCATAAAGAACCATTTTTTGAATTTCACAGTTCCTTCTGGAATATAATCTACATTGCTGGTATGGTAGGAGGTACACGTCTCTCAGTTTACCTTCCCAGCTTCGGTTTCATCTTTCCAAATAATGTTCTAGGCTGTCTTCTAGAACCTAGAACTGATTAAATAATGCTGCTGCTACTACTTCAAAATCTTTGAAATATCCTTCTTCCTTACAGAATATGTATTGGAAAATAATGAGACTCATCTGTAGCCTCAAATACTTGCAACTAACATCCTCTCACGTAGAAGAATGGGTGAGGTGTCATATAAAGACAATTAGACTAGAAACCCTGAAGACAGGCCTAAATCCTGCCTCTTTGTCATCTCTGTAGCCTTAGGGGAAAATATGAACTTCGCTATATGTCAGTTTTCCCATCTCTAAAAAGGAGAAGTTACCTGTTCTTATGTTTAACAAGGTTTCTAAGAGAGTCAGATGACACCATAAATGTAAAAGTGATTTATGATTTATAAACTGTAAAGCACTATATATAACACATATATGTGTATATAACATGTATTGTTTTATGTATGTATGTATGTATATGTATACATGGCAACGCTTCTAAAACTTTAGGATAAGAAAAATATTCTTCTTGGGATATTGTTAAATACATATTGACTCAAGTGCTTTCCTCAGAGGTCTTGATTCAATAAATCCAGGGTCAAGACAGGTAATCTGATTTTTTTCCAGATATGTCAAGTGATTCTGATGCAGGTGATCAATGTACCACACTTCGAAAATGCTGATACAAAGTGTCATAAAGTCCTGAAAGAAGACTCCACAGCAATGTAAATATTTTTTATCCCAAAAAATGTATCTTGGTCAATATCTACTTTTCTATTTTCTAATCAACATTCTAAAATTGGAATTTGTTGTCAGACTACTAGCAAACTAGTAATTGACATATTTCTTGAGAGGCCCAGAAAGTTTCATAGGCTTTCATATCACTTTAGGCCTTGGAAAAAATATAGATATATTGTTTTAATCCAAATTCAATGATAAAAAGACTGAGCTATGGGTGTTATAGAAACCAAGTTCAAATCTCGGGTGCCATCTGGAATGGAACTTGAGAATTTTTAAAGTCTATGTATTAAACCCACAAACTTTTCATTTTTCATGGCTGCCTTTTAAATGGAGCTGGGATTGGCCAAAAGCCAAACTTTGTGTAAGCTTTTGAGGTGTAAAGGTGGCCATTATCTGTCCTGGTGAACTTCAATCACAAATCAATATTTTTCCATTACCAGCTCTGCCTCCAGACATTGTTGAATCCAAAACATTGAAAATATTACCTCTCTTGTAATTAATTATCCCTCATCTCTATATTGGCCATCTGACCAGAGGCAGCTTGTGTAGGGAGGAATGAAGGCTACAGCTATACCTTAGAGAACTGGCTGTATCAAAGATTAAGAGACTAATGGCAATACTATCCAATGGCACTTCCTTTGGGTGAAATTCCAATAAACCTTCATTCTGGACAGTGAGAAATGTAAATAAGGAACTGAATATATATAAGCAATTGCTAAATGCCCTTTGACAAAAACAAAATTAAGTAATATAAAGGTCCCACATTTTTGCCGGCCAATTAGTTTGCTCTTCATTTTGTTTCAGTTTTTGTTTTTAAATTACTAATAAAATAAGTGAAAAAGGGTCAAAACATTTTCTGACCGAAATATACAGAAGTCTTAGTAAAATGAGAGCTATCTCTCACACCTAGTTTATCTTAATATTGCAATTAATAGCAATAATAAAGCACTCTAAAATTCAGAGGTGCATGATAGTATAAAAATCATTTTCATATATAAAAATAATAAGCCAACATAGTTTTAAGTCCAAATAAACCTTTGTTTTACCTAACAGAAACATTCATATTTTTATTTAATCCTTGATGTCTGCTTGAAGCTGAGTGGTTACAATGCATTAACAGAAAAACTTTCAGGAAACGAAGCAAAATATAAAAAATACAGAAAAATATTTCAAATGGAGGGGGAAATCTTGTACACCACTCTATATCCCACTATCCACAGATTTAAAAAGAAATCTGTAACAGATGTGCAGCAGAAAATGAGAGTAATTTTTACTTGCACTAATCTGAGCTAACAGCTGTTATTAGGGCTGACTCTGTAATACTTCTGTCATCACTTCTAAAAACCAGCTTTTCAAACGTGGAAAGGGGGATTTGCAAATATAAGAGGGAAAATTTAGGGATATAAATTTGGCTGTTATCATTCCTGAAGTTCATCACCTTTTAAATTCACAATCAATATCTTTTCATTATCAGTTCTGCCTCCAGACATTTTTTTAGGGAAGCTTGAAAATATCACTTCTACTGTGGTTATTCCTCTTCATTCTATCACCACAGTTTTTGAAGGAACTCAAATAGAAGTTTGAAATTCTTGTGCTGCAGATAACCTTCAAATGAATATATCTCAACATGTGCTTGTTCTGGTGACTCAACCGAAGGGCACTACATAACACAATGATAAATACATAGCAGGCTTTACACTCAGATGGCCCTGATTTAAATACCGCCCTGACCACTTTGTGACAGCGGACAGATTACGTAAATTCTTTGAGCCTCTATTTCCTTCTCTGTCAAATGGGGATAACGATACCACTTACCAACATCTAGGATGTTCTGAGGATTAAATACACATGTGTGTGTATGTATATTTGTATATGTGAGGTATAGGAATGTGTGTGGCATGAGTGTGTGTGTGTGTGTGTGTAGGGCTTAGAGTCATGCCTATCACATCATACACATTCTTTAAGTGTTAAATGCTTGGTTGTTGTTGTTTACTGTCATCACTTTTACAACTTAACTTACAAACCAGACTGGGGCATTGATTAATTCAAAATCTGTGTCTGTGTCTGTAAAACTTAACTCATGAGAGAAAAGTCCAACTAAACATATTTCTTGTTTTTTTTCACTGAGAATTGTTTTTGAAGAAGTTAAATTTTCTGCTTGGTGCTGTGTACACATGCGGAGAATATGATCATGATTCATTGCAAAGCTGTTTTCTCAAATTCAACTCTCAGTCACCCATCAGTTACGGGACATCAAATATTTCTACAATTTCATATTCAATTTGTGGCAGCCAGGGCATTTGGTTGGGCTAATTGCTTTAATGGTATATTTCAATTTGTGCTTATCCAGTATTTAAATAGGATTATTTGCTGCATTGTTTGTGGAGGGTTCTACTGAGGTTGGGCCAAGATTTTTAGTCTGAGTTGACCTGACAGTTAACAGGGAGGGGAGAGGTGTGGTTGACCAAGTGAGAGAGATTGTATTTTTAACCATTTTTTCAGAAACTAAAGAGTCATATTCTTTTACCATTAGTAATGTAATTTCATTTTGTCTTCATTAACAAAAAGATACAGTTTCTATATAAAATAAAGATTGCTATAAGATCTTTATTCTTCCTTTTTGCTATTAAAAAAAAATCTCAATTCTTCTCAATTCTCAATTCTTCTGTTCAATGTCTGTTCTAACATTCCTCCAAATAGCTCTTCTAACTCTTCCCTTTTTCATCTATCAGATACAGATATTTTTTAGCAATTAATGGAATGAAAATTAAGAGGCCCACACTGTGTGTGTGTGTGTGTGTGTGTGTGTGTGTGAGAGAGAGAGAGAGAGAGAGAGGGAGGGAGGGAGAGAGAGAGAAAGAAACCTTACCTTTTAGCTCCATATTTTGATTAAAATAAATTTTCAGATACCAACATATTCACGTGTGTCAGCTCTAGCTTGGAAAGAAATTTAGTTTTTCCTTACTTCCTTCTAGATCCATAGGGAAAGGACTAAGTGTGAGATTTTACAGAGGCTACTTAATATGTGAATTCTTATATTGCTTTTTACATTTTTCAGAAACTTGGCAATAAAAGTATCCAACTAAATATTCTGAAGAAGGAGCCCATATCTTTACATTGAACTTGGTCTTGAGGCTAAAATCCTAACCACTGCTCTTTATTTGCCTTGTCATAAATATTTCAATGATTTTAGTTGACTAACAAAATGCTACTGAAATGCACTGGATGATAGAATAACAAAGCAACTTATAGCAATCTTCCTGCCAGATAAACATGCCTCACAGAAGGCTTAACTATTACATACCTGCAGTTTCAGCTGTTTGAGAGTTTTGAGACTAGCCTAAAATTTCAAAATTCAGCTGCCAACCCTAAACTGTCAGCTTTCAGAATGCTTTACATAGTGCTTGTCCCTCAGGGCATAACTTCCAAGGAGCAACTGAGCTGCCTTACAACTTGACAGCTTATCCTAGTTCTGGGAGAGTCTTGCATCCGTGCAAATCTAGGAAACATAACTGCAGCTCTATGATGAGGTTGGAGCAAATCCTCTCAAAAAATAGCACCGGGCCATTTGGGTGCTAGATATTCAAAGGGCTTGCGAGGTCTCAGAAAAAGCAGCTCACTCCAGCTACACCAGTTGGATTGCAGCTGGACAGAAAACATTTACACACTGCTTGGGCCAAGATTCTCAAGGTGAAAAATGATATCCTGGGACTCCTCCTTCCTCTGATGGTGACCTTGCTAAGTAGAAGCAATTCCCGTGATTATGAGTGCAATTTCTCATCAAGCATTACATAACCCCTATCATTTTATCTTCCTAAAATAAATTCTTCATGTTGTTTGGGAAGTCATCTGAGCGCTACAGGTCAAATGCCCCATTTGCTGCCAAATTACTGTTAATGTTTTTCCTTTCTTTTTTTTTTTTTTTTTGATATATTAGCTATTTACACAGAATATTGCTTGGCTATAATACATATTCCTCAATGTGGTGGTCCTATGAAAAAACATATCTTTATTATCTTTTGTTTCCCCAAGGTCAAATTAAGGATTATCAGTGGCCCTAAAAAGAAAGTAAAGTATCATCCTCAAAAAATTAATGTCATATACAAAAAATTTCTCACCTGATAATATCCCATCAAAGTCTTAAATATATAAAATGGCTATTCTATGAAGACAGCATAGTATAGTGGAAAATAATCTCATTGTGGGTTGGTATCCCAGCTCTTCCATTTCCTAGCTGTATGACATTAGGAAAATTCTTTCTTTCTCTTAGTCTAAGTGGCATAATCTCTATCATGAAAATATTGTTAGTTGGTCCTGACAATTGTAAAACCTTGTCCAATGGTGGCACATAATTTGGAATTTAACAATGGTGGTTGACAACAGTTACAGTTGAGAACCATTGTAAAAATAAGTTTATATTAATAACTACATCATTGTATTAAACATTGTATTACATTGAGAACCATTGTAAAAATTAAGTTAACTAATAATAGTGTTTAGTTTATACCACTGCTAGACTTAGTAATGCTTATAAATATTAAATTATTTTCTATATAAACTGTTACATTATCCTGATTTGATCTTTTCAGGATTCATTATTTTTAAACAATGATACAGTGAGTCAGCAATGAGTGCAATTATGTTACTTCTAGAATATGTGTCACTAATTGAGCCATGGAATCTAACTATGGCTCTACAAGGATTAGTAAATTAGATGCCCATGTATGGACCTTACTAGGGAAAGCATCAATATAAATTACATGTCCCAGTTCTACCTTCCCAGCTGCACATCCTCTGAGGGCTTACCCAAACATTCCATCTCTAGTAACTCCCATCATCTGTTATAACACCTTGCTTATTTCTTTCATAAATGTAAAAGTATCTGAAATTACCCCTTTACCTCTTTATTTGCTGACTCCCCCCACACATTTTTCACACATTTCTATCTCCACTTCTCTTTCCCACCCACAATATTCAGGGTAAAACATTCCTACTGCCAAGTTATTTTTCACCACCTTGCACAAAGAAAGCAATGTATGTAACAAACATAGCCTTCAGCAATTTCATGCTGCCCATGTGAAGCATCAGTGCAGATATGTGAGTCTCATCATAGAAATCAGAACTGTAACCGTTGTCAACCACCATTGTTAAATTCCAAATTATGTGCCACCATTGGACAAGGTGAAAAGATGGCTGAAAAAGAATGGCTATTTCAGCTCTTTTCTCTTGTTTTCAGAATGTTATTCTAGGGGGGAAAAAAAAAAACATGCACTGTAACATGAAACTATATTATTCTGATACTCAACTAGGTCATTTATAATTAATTAAAAGATAAGAGTAAATATCCTTTTAAACTAAAGATTTCTAAACAATTTGGTAACTGTTCTGTACCCAGGTGCATTTTCTATCTGCCTTTTCTCATGATACTAAGGGGTAGCCTAAGAGTTCACCTTTGGCCTTGGATTGAGACACACAACTTCTCGGGGACAACTATGTCAACCAGGTGAGCTCTACACAGAGCATTTTCATATTGAGTATAGCAAGTTCTTTTAAGTTGAAATTACAAAAGCACTAATATTTTGGTTAGCTCTCATTTGCAAGAGACCAAATTTAGAAAATGTTTTTACAAGCATCACTTTTCATGTAGGATTGAACAAGGTCATTTGGTGGTGTTCAGCTAGCAGATAAAAGATCTCAAATGAATTCACTCACATACCGGGTGCCATGAAAAAGATATGTACAAAAGGACTGTTAACCAGATTACCTATGCATGGCCTCCCCAGCATGGCAGTCTCAGGGTAGTGGACTTCTTACATGACAGCTCAGGGCTTGCAGAGGAAGTATTGCCAAGACATACTAATGCAAGCTGCCAGTATCTTAAGGCAGAAGCCCACAGACCTCCAGCCAAGATGGAGACATCAGTAAACACGCTGCAACTCCCTCCACAACTAAGAAGGAATACAACTACATCAAAACTAGACACAATCAGAAATTCCAAAAAGTCAAACCACATAGAAATCCAACAAACAAAAATATAAAGAAGAAATACCCATCCAGACAGGTAGAAGAGGCAGAGCTGGGACAGAGAAGCCAGTTTGATGGTATGGCAGCTGTGGTAGGATGGTAGAAAGTTCAGTCACACATTTAAAAAAAGCAGAGACACCTGGGGAGTGCTCCCAGCACCATACCAGACCACCTGGGGCTCATGGTTCCAGCAGCATGGCAGGGGTAGGGGGGTGGTAAGGCCTCATTGCTCCTGACTGTGAAAACCAATGTGGGTTGGGGTGGAGGAAGAAACTTCTGGTCTCTCAGCAAAGTCTATTTGTTTAGAGACCCCCATGGTTCTAGAACGTCCGCTGACCCACCCACTCTGGGAATCATGACCAGGGCAACAGCTAGAGAGGCATGCGGGAAGTGGGAGAGGTACTTGAAAAAGGGGTGATTGCTGAGCAAGCAGCATTGTTTCCTCTCAGACCCCTCCTTCCCCATACAGCACCACAATGTGTATCGATGAATACCTAAGGCTCCGCCCCTTACAATGTAACAGATGCAACAGCTCTACCTAATATACAGAGGCAAAAACAGGAGCTTGTCAAGTTGAGGAGACAGAGAAGCATTGTCCAAAAGAGGGAACAGATCAAGGTTTCAATGGGAGTACTAAGCAATGAGGATATAGCCAACCTAACAGATGGGGAGATAACCAACCTAACAGATGCAGAGTTCAAAACGCTGGTGATAAAGATGCTCACAGACTTAAGAGATATGCTTGAGTAGGGCAAACACAGAAAGGAAGAAGTGAAGGCTATGCTAAGTGAAACAAAGGAAAATCCACACAAAACCAAAGATGAAAGGAAGGAAAGCAAAGTTCAAATCAATGATTTGGAACATAAGGAAGAAATAAACAGTCAACCAGTACAAAATGAGACAACAAGAACTGAAGAAAAAAAAAAAAAAAAATGAGGACAGGCTTAGGAACTTCTGGGACAACTTTAAACATAACAACATCCAAATCATAGGGGTGTCAGAAGGAGAAGAGGAAGAGCAAAAAACTGAAAACTTGTGTGAAAAAAACATTAAGAAAACTTCCCTAATTTGGCAAAGGAAATAGACATATAAGTCCAAGAAGCACTAAGAGTCCCAAACAAGCTAGACCCAAAAAGGACTACATCAAGACACATAATTAAAATACCAAAAATTAAAGATAAAGAAAGAATCTTAAAAGCAGCATAAGAAAAAAAGAGAGTTATATACAAAGGGGTTCCTATAAGTCTGGTTTTTTATTTCTCCAAAGAAACTTTGCAGGTAGGAAGGGACTGGCAAGAAGTGTTCAAAGTGATGAAAAGCAAGAACCACAACCAAGGTTACTCTATCCAGCAAAGCTATCACTCAGAATGGAAGGGCAGATAAAGTGCTTCCTAGGCAAGGTAAAACTAAAGGAATTCATCATCACCAAGTTCATTAGTATACGAAATGTTAAATGGGACTTACTTAAGAAAAAGAGGATTAAAATTATGAACATTAAATGATAAACTCATAATTAACAACAGAACCTAAAAAATTAAAGCAAAAATAAACTAAGCAAATAACCAGAATAGGATCAGAATCATAAGTATGGGAATCATTGGGAGGGTTATCAGCTGGGAGGGGAAAGGGGAGAAATGGAGAAATGCTGCAGGGAATTGGAACCATAATTGGTGGGTACAAGACATACAGGGGAAGTTAAGAATAATCCAGGAAAGGTTGAAATCAGGGAACTTACATGCACGACCCATGCACATGAACTAAGTAGGGTGGGATTGTGAGAGGAAAGGGGGGTCCTGGGTGGAGGGGAGCAAAAGAAAAAGAAATTGGGACAACTGTAACAGCATAATTAATAAAATATACTTTAAAAATGAAAAAGAAAAACAAGAACAATTTTTTTTTAAAAAGGCAGACACCCAGTATAGCATCATATCAGCAATATGACATTGGTTAATTGTAATATTAACATAGGGCCCTCCCAGATTCATAGGAAGGGGACATTGACATTAGACTGAATGTCAAAGAATTTGTGATTGTTCTTCATCTCTTATATAATCAATCATCCCATGGTTTATAAAACAACTATACAGTATGCACAAGTGAATTAATGAAATATGCTTCTTTTACCATACATAGTTACACATACTTTATCAATAACAAAATATGCCTATAATGAAATACACATGTGAAACTTAAAACTGAATAGAGAGTATGATGATATAAGAAAAGTTATTTTTCTGTCAAGAAATACAAATTAAAATTTTAAGCAGATTTTTTTTGTGATTGTAATAGCTTGTCATTGTTTTCATATTATTTTCATAGATTACTTGTTAGTGTCTTTGGCATTTGCTATGCTTTTTGTCATAACAGATTTTTCATTTATTTTAATTAATTGGGTTTTAATTGAAAATTCTAAATAAATAAGACCTCTAGTTAGCCCTTGAAATCTCAGCTCTAGCTGGAAATCTCTCTCTCCTTTCCTCCATTTGTACCTTCTGTTTTTCTCCTTATTATTCTAGCTACTTGTTTGCAGAAAAGTGTTTTTGTGTACTCCTCTTCCAATGACCATCCTTTAAAAGTCAGTTTGTGCCATCAATCTGCAATTGGATTCTTCCCTTTTCCCTTTACAAACACTCCCTGGATGATCTCATTCACCCTTAAGGTTTTAGCTATCCTCTATGTGCTGAAGACTCCAAAATATTTATTCCCAGCCCAGCTATCTCAATGTTTTCCAGACCCATAAAGCCAAATGCTAATAACTAGAATCCTATTTGGATGTCCCACTGGCCCCTCGAAGTCAACAAGTTCAATGACTTATTTGTCATGAATCTCCTAAGGTCTGCTCCTCCATCTTGTTGATTAATATTGTGAAGGATTAGTCACACATCCAATGACCCAAGCAGGAAAACTTCCTTCCTTTTTTCACCCCACACATAAAATCAGTCCTCAGAGGGTAAATCCTCTTCCTTCTTAAATATCTTTGGAATCTATGTTTTAACATACTTCTACTTCTAGTGCCTGAGTTCTGGCTCTTATAATGTATTATCTAAGTTATCTTAATGGCCTCCTAAGACAATATCCCCTGGCTTTGCCCTGCTCCTACTTTATCCTCCACACTGTCACCAAAACACTCATTTTAAAAAGGAAATCATGATCAAACCTCCTTCTTGTTTAAAATCCTTCAGTGGTGCCTAAAAAGATCACACCTGGTTCTGGGTCCAAATCTTCTAATTACAACATTCAAGCAACATCAATATTTGGTCTGTTTCTTCTTTTAAGAACCCCAACTCTTTATTTCAAAACATATTTTCGGTATCATTTCACCCAAAACACTTCTTGACTTCCTTCCCAGCCTAACTTCTCAACTCACCCCAATTTTTGTCCTTTGTTGCCGTGTGTGTACTCCCACCACAGCACCTTCATATCCTCTTACAACTATAAGTGTATTTTTCTATCATCCATGTGAGCGTGAGCTCCCAGAGAGCAGCTATTGGGTCTTATTTGGTATCCTGAGTACACAGTTGCTATTCAACATTTATTTGCTAAATAAATTCATATAGTTGTCATATTGATAAAAAAAAAAACAAAAAACAAAAACAAAAACTTCCATTTGAGCTCTGAACTAAGGTTTAAGAATGAAGAATAATGCATCTCAGTGCCCTGAAATAAAAACCTAGAAGATGGGTGGCAAACACAAGGCCTGCAACCCGAATCTGGCCTTCCACCTTGTTCTATCTGGCCCGGCCTTGTTTCCACCAAGCTCACTTAACTGTTAAGGAGTAGTTACGTTTATGCAGTCCTAAAATTACATTCAACCCTTTGAAGGCAACCATGTGGCTGTTGTGGCCCCCAGTGGACATGAGTTTGACACCCCTGATCTAGAACCATAGGAAGCAATCCCCAGTTAGACTGTCCATACAAAGCAGAAGACCCACTCATTTGGAGAGCAGTCCTTGAAGGTCCTGCTTGCTTGCTGACTTTTTCAGAAAACTGGTCCAGAAAATGGCTGAATGGTGCTAATTTAAAGAGCCATTACCTGTGCACAGCACTGGAAACATTTCTGGTTGGTGGGAAGGAAAAACATAAGGGCACTCTTAAAAGAAAAACACTAAGCTGGCAGCAAATAACCAAGCACATGTGAGGCTGATTAACTCTCAGGATCATAACTCTAATAGATAGTGCAATCATTAGGTGCAGAATCACAGGATGTAGTTTGTAAACAGTGGTAGAGGGCAAAAATAAAACAATGCTTTGAAAACACAAACTAACTGTACTTGTTGGAATATATACCTACCTCCCTAAAATAAGTATATCCTTTGACAATATAATGGTCATAAATCTCAATCCATGATTCTAGGTATGTAACTATCTTTTTTTTTTTTTTTATAATAATGGTGACTCAAAACACCATTTCACAGAAGTTGTGACAAACTTAATATGAGCTCTCTCTGGCTTCCCCGGCCCCTTGAATAGGTAGTGTCTGTCGAAGTTCTAAAACCTTCCGCCAACCCAATGGCAACGAGAAGAATGTGGAGAGTGGAGTTCCCTGTCTTCAATCACCAGTCAGATAGGTTGCCTATGAGGGACAAGGTATCCTATCAAGGGGGAGTGGGTGGGTGGGGAAGGGGACAGAGGGGAGTGAAAAGGGGATGGATGTAATACAACAACAATAAAATTAAAAAAACAAACAAAAAAAGAGGTCTATAGGTCTCTGTGGCTGTTCAGGGGAAGATGTCAATGGGTCTCTGCCCAGTCAGCTTTCCCCCCAGGGGATACCAAAGGGAAAACACAGATCCTCTTTCAATCCCAGTAAGTAAGGATTTACTCTTCCTCCTTTCCAACTGGGAGTATCTCTTTACTGCTGTGAAGTGCTCCCTAAAGGTGTTTTATCTAAAACTATGACTCCAATGCCTGAACTGGGGCTTCTTTTGGTATGACATAAATGCAGGTCACTTTTCAGATCATTTTGCACCCATGGGAAATCAAGCCATTTTTTTTGTTGATTAGATAGTCAATTCAGTCCAGATTACCAGATCTAAATTTTCAAAACGAGCGTATGAAGTCTGGCACATGCTTACAGCAACCAGACTGGTTAAGGTAATGAGTGGAGCTTCTGACTGGAGCATGCACTAAGGTGTGTGCGTGTGCTATCCAGACCTTCGGAGAGATCATCCAATTTTCAAGGGCTGCTGAAACTATGGATTTTTGTGTGAAAGCTCTTGAATTTTTAAAAAGCAACTCAAGTGCTATAGTGTAGGCTAAACAAAATACCCCCAAAGATAGATAGATTCAGCCCATGAGTTACAATTTGCATAATCTAGATAATAATGTTATCAGCTGCTCAAAGAACTCCTGTACCCAGTACAAAAGGATTTCATTTAATCAGTTATTTGTAAACAGCCGTCAGCTCTCCTTTTCCATTTTGTAATGAAACAAATTTCTGCTGCTACCAGTTATAAAGGCAGGATGTAAGAAAGGTGGTATGTCTGGCTCTTTGGATATCAGACCCCAGAAAAGCCAATATAAAGAAAACAAATCTATTTTCTTGGGTGGCTCTTCCCCTTTCCTATCATTGCCACTTTCTGAGCTTTTTCAGAACACCACCATCACAACCCAGTCCCTACTCAGCCAGAAAAGCCCCACTGCCTCATGCCCTTTCAGGAAATGTTAGTAACTGCCATGATCCACAAAGTCACTTAGAATCAGACCACAGTACAAAATTGCACTTTCTACATAAACAAATCCTGACAGTTATTAAATTGATATTCTTCTCCCAGAAGCCAAGAATTCACATATATGTATATACACATGCACACACACACACACACACACACACACACACACATTGTTCTTTCTAGTTATACAGACTATGTAAGGTACTATTTGCCCATTTATTTCACTAGGGTGTAACTTTCAGAAGCATACTTTCAACATGGAACACCATTCCTCATTTGTTGTTGTTTTTTAATTGGTTGAATACAGAAGCTGAACTCTCTGAGACTCACCATGAAACCTATTTGTATTTGCAAACTTATTAACACATCATTTAATTTAATTATCTGTTTAGTTGAAGTATAAAAGTGCTTCCAAAGACTGTAAGTATTTTGTCCATGTCATGTCAGTTATTTGTTACTATATAACCACCACCCAAGATTTAATGTCTCAAAATGACAATGATTTAGTGTTTGTTATCATGCAGTGCTTGGCTGGCCATTTGGGTTTACCTGGACTCACTCACATGATTTCACTGAGCTACAGGGATAACCAGGCTGGAAGATCAACAGTGGCCTTTCTCGTGTCTGAGAGTGCATGCTGGCCATCAGCTAGCATGCCTTGGTTGTCCTCAAAATAGACAGCCCAAAAATAAACACACATAGCCCTGGCTGGTGACACAGTGATTTAGGCGCCAGCCTGTGAACCCAAAGGTCACTGGTTCGATCCCCAGCCAAGGCACATATAAGCAGGTTGTAAACCAGGTCTCCAGCCAGGTCTGTGGGTGGAGACAGGTGAAAGGCAACCATATATTGATGTCTCTCTCCCTCTCTGCCTCTCTCCCTTCCCCTCTCTCTAAAAATAATCAATAAAAATTTTTAAATTAAAAAAAAAATATATATATATATATATATATATATATATATATATATATATACACACACACACACATACACATAAATGTAATATGTATCTTTGGAAATGAAGCAAAAGTAATACAATAGAGCAAAGGGTCTTTTCTATAAATGATGTTGGACTAGATGGACATCCACTTTCAGAAATATTCATCGAAACACAGACCTTACCCTTTTTACAAAATTTAAGCCATAATAAACCATAGATCTGAATATAAGCACCAAACTACAAAACTCTTATATGATAACAGAGGAGAAAACCTAAATAGCCTTGGGTCTGACAATGACTTTTAGATAAAACACCAAAGACATGATTCATGAAAGAAATAAATTACACTTTATAAAAGTTTAAAAATTCTGCTCTGCAAAAAACAATGTAAAGAGAAAGCAAAGACAAGCCACTGTCTAGGAGAAAATATTGCAAAGATGTTTAATAAACAACTATTACCGAAAATACGCAAAGACAACAATAAGCAAATAACCATATTTTAAAGTGTGCCATAGATCAGAAGAGACACCCGCAAGGATAAACATAAGATGTTCAGCAACATATGTCATTAGAGAACTACAAATGAACATAATGAGATACCATTGCATACTCCAAGTGCTGGTGAGGATGTGGAACAACAGGACCTCTCATTCATTGCTGGCGGTGAAAGCAAAATGGTACAGCTACTTTGGAAGACAGTTTGGTGGTTCCTTACTAAACATACCCTTACCATTTGATCTGGCAATTGTATTCCTTGGCATATATTCAAAGTGTTGAAAACTTATACTACAAAAAATGTGCATGTGGAGGTTTATAGCAACTTGATTCATAACTGCCAAAACTTTGTCACAACAAAGATGTCCTTCAGCAAGTGAGTGGATAAACTGTATATTCAGACAATGGAATGTTACTCAGCACTCAAAAGAAATGAACTACCAAGCCACAGAAAGTGGTGGAGACTTAACTGGGTATTACTAAGTGGAAAAAAGTCAATCTGAAGGGGCTATAAACTGTGTGATTCCAAATATAAGACATTCTGGAAGAGTTCAGTCACACAGACCAATTCTGGCTCTCATTTAACTGCAGAGTTGCCTCAAGTCAAGTGACTTAGTCTCTCCTTTTGGTAAATTACTTATCCACCAAATGGGTCTGAAGGGTGCCCCCTTTATGGGCTTTATCTGAAAATTAAAGAAGATAATGCATCTAAATTGACCAGCACAATGCCAGGCAGGAAACAAGTCCTTGTCAACTCTCTCCTGTATGAGAAGCACATTTCAATACACTCTAGGATGTATAAAGAAGATAATGCATAAAAATGCTCTCCAGGAGTTCAGAATCTAGTGGAAACTATGGAAATATATTGACATTAGTTCATAATAAACATTGTCATAATTATAAATGTGATTTAATCAGGAGTTGAGAGCCTTAAAAGGGAATTTCCATTGCAATCCATTATGAAAAATAGAAACCTTCCAGACAAATACAAAGATTGTCTCAGGTATTTTCTGACCATATTGTCTTTTGAAGAGTTCAAATCCTGGTATTAGTCACCTTTATAGCTTTGACGAACATCACAAACAGGAAGCCACTAACCGTTTTGTCAGTGCTATATTTGGTGCTGGTTTGCCCTTACTTAAGAGAACCCTATTTTGTATTGATTCTCTGACCTCAGAAATGATATAACTCCCCTTGGGGGAGTGAAAATACACAGAGCTACGTGAGCTAAGCTTAGCTCCAGGATTTATGTCTGCAAAATATGAAATGCTAAGTAGGCAAGAAAGCTCAAGAACACATTTTCATAAAAAAGGCATAGACTTGCAGTCCTTGCTATTACAAATAACTCCCTAAGAACCATACCGAAAGCATGATCACACAAAACAGACAATGTATTAGAGTTGTTAATGATTAAAATATAGGCATACTTGACCCACTGAAATTTCCTACAAGCTTCACTGGACATAGCAGAAATCCATACAAGGGAGATTATTAAGGATAAGAACTTACCTTTATTCCAAACCAACTACCATAATTTATAGTTTTCAATAATAAAACTTTTTTGGTGTGTTTCTAAGGATGATTTATAGTGAGGTTCTGACTTACATGAAATACTTTTTAAAAAGATGTTATTTATTATTTTTAGAGAGAGGGGAAGGGAGAGAGGCAGAGAGGAAGAAAGGCCTCTATGTATGGTTGCCTCTCACCTGCCTCCAGCTATGGATCTGACTGGAGACCTGGCTTACAACATGGTTATGTGCCTGGCTGGGGAATCAAACCAGCGACCTTTGGGTTTGCAAGCTGGTGTCTTATCCACTGTGCTACAAGCCAGGTACATGAAATATTTTTAAGCATCACATGGCAGAAGCACATTAAGGTAGAATTGTACTGAGTTCAATGAATAAAACAATTATAAAAACTCATTATCATGACTTCTACAGCAGTGCAATTCAGTGTGGTGTCTAATCAAGACCTTTTGAACCAAACCAAAAGATCTGATTAGGCACTGTATTAAATTAACAAAATCATAAAAAAATATTTAAATGATACTAATGACACCATTTCTAGCATTTTTGGTAATGTTGTCACTTTTTAAAGCCCAAGTAGAGAAAAATGGCATGTTTATTTTAACACACAATTGAAATATAATTTTAATAAAAAATTATCTCACTGGTAAATTTCCAATTTCTTTTTTTCTTTTTTCTTTTTTTTTCTTTTTGCAGAAAACTTATTTGTATAGAATATCTGGGGTCACAAATAGTTCTTAAAAAATATAATATTAAATATTGTCTTTTTGGTTTTTGACATTTAGTATCAAAGTCTGGACAAGCATATTAGGTACATTTGTGCTGAAAAATGAAATGTAAAGATTAACCTTGACCATCTGAAGGCAAAGATGCAGCTCACATGAAGAGGATATAGAAATAGGAAAGAAAAAATGATTTAAAAAAGAGCTGTGGTCCTACTACTTAAATGTATTCATTTTATAAAGCAGGGAATCAAAAAATCATGCCCCCCAAAATGAGATTTATGATAGTATTTTAAAAGTACAAATGCTTAGAAAAACTAAAAATAATATTAACATCAAACGTTAGCATGAATGATGGGGGTGGGAAAGTAATGGAAGTGAGTTATTACCTCAACTTTCATAATAGGAATTTTATAGGTGTGGTTTATTGATTTATGGAAGAATACGGGAATAAGCACATTATCTAAAGTTATCAAGGGAATCTTCAAAAGAAATTTTTTAAGTGGCAGCTAAAAGATTTTTGCCTTTGGGGAGAATAATTTGGGAGTGGAGAACTGGGTAAGAAATTGTTATTTTTCATCATAAACACATCTGTATTATTAGATTATGTATTATATGCACATTATTTTGAAAACAACTTTTTTAAAAGATGTTATTTATTATTTTCAGAGAGAGGGGAAGGGAGAGAGGCAGAGAGGGAGAGAGACATCAATGTATGGTTGCCATTCACCTGCCTCCAGTAACGGACCTGGCTGGAGACCTGGCTTGCAACCTGAAAACAACACATTTTTAAAGTATGTATATTAGCAATACTTATATAGGTAACTTTAAAAGACACAGGAAATTTTCATCATAAATCACAATACAGTTTAAAAATTCTGAAAGCTCAATTTTTCTAACATATTAATATTTTTCTAACAAATAGGTACATGACAGCAAATATTCTTTTGAATAGATGACAACCCCCTCAGTAGTAAAATAGAAAGAGAAACAAAGAAGAGACTACTCGTCAGATACTACCAAGAGTATCTGTGTGACATTGGAAAAGTCACATCACTATTCTATGGGCCCTTAATTCCTTCTTCCACTATAAGTTAGTTAGGCAAAAAAGGCACTGAAGGTTGTTTAGGCTCGGTATTATATTTATGTTCCATAACAAAGCAGTTCAAGATTTCAAAAACTGGAAAAGAGCTTAGAAGTCAGTCTTTCATTCTCAATGTACAAATAGGAATGTAAGGGCTCATGAAACTTCAAGAGCCACAAGAGCTAAAGGCAAGGGAATCAGAACTGGCACTCAGTTCAGGGACTCTTCTCCTGCCATAACAAAATGCCACAGAACACAGACACCTGGCCAGGAAGTTCAAAGTCCGAGGTGAGGGTGTCAGCACAGTAGGGTTTCAGTGAGGACTTGTCTCCTGGCTTGCAGGTGGCAGCCTTGTCACCAGATGCTCACATGGCCTCTCCTTGGTGCCTGTACATGAGGAAAATCTCTTTCTCTTCCTCTTAAGGCCACCAATCAAATCAGATTAAGACCCCACCCTGTGACCTCATCTAATCTCAATTACCTTCTAAAAGCCCTTTCTCTGAAAACAGTCACATTGGGGCTTCAACATATGAATTTGGGGGAACACACTTCAGTCTGTAGCATCTCCTTTCACAGTTCTCCTCCCTGCCAACATAACACAGGCACTCTTGTCTCTATATTTCAACATTTCAATATGAGAAAATAATACTTGAATATAAAAAAGGAAACTATTCCACAGCTTTATGATGTTTCACATTTCTTGGCGATGACTTAAGAGACTAATTGCATAAAGATTTGCATGCAATATGTTTTGCACTTTCTCTACATCGAAGTGCAGATTCAAAGACATAAGTGCAAAGGTACTGTTACACGTTTATCAGTTGCTCTAACCCTGTCTGCTTGTAGTCTTCTTTCAACAAAATCCACAAGAGCAAAAGCTACGGATGTGTCCCCATTAAAGCTAATGGATTTCTAGGAAGAAAATGTTTGTTCTTGGTTGAACATTTCACTGCAACCCAGTTTCATGAAACGAAACCTCATGTCTTCCTTTCAACCAGACAGGAGCAAATGATACATTCAATGCCTGGGTGAGGTTAAACACAAAAAACATATGAAGTCACTGAAATTCAGAAATAAGGACCAGAGAATAGAAACTTAGTTTTGGAGGAAACTGCGACTTAAATTATAGCATGTCTAGAAATGGGAAGAGATGCGTAAAACCCATGAAGTTGCAGATAGTATCATTTGTTTAGTAAATAAATAAATAGCATGTAGGAGAAAAGGGTATGCACGATAAAACAAGTAGAAAATACTTCAGGAGAGGCTTTAGAGAGAAACGGCCAGGCACAAGGAGATTTATGTAACTCCACAGTGGGGGATCCTGTGAGAGGAGACAGTGCAGTCCCACCCCTCTGCTGAGTCAGCCACCCCCTCCTTGGCTCCCAGAGCACCAGCGTGGACCCCTTTACTGTGACCACACATCGCCTTGAGGTGCTTTCCAAGTGTAGTCCTCCCACCACCCACACCAAACTCACCTCCACTAACCCTCAGCCTCCCCACCCCTTATGGAAAATGCAGATTCTTTGGCAACTCTCTAAGAATGGGCTCAGGCCTCTGCATTTTATCCAGTTAATTATTCTGTACACTACATTTTAAGAATTGCTGCTATGTGTTAACTATTAGCTTGCCTCTCACCAAAGTGTGAGTGCCTTTGGTGACACGTGCTGTAATTTACCCACCCCTTCATTAAAGGACAAGCTCAAGTAGGTCCTTGATAAACACATGTTGACAGGGACCCTGAGTGGCACCTCTGAGTCAGCAGAAGGCAGGGAAGTAGATCTCACAGAATTACTAGTTGAATCTAAAGAATGGCATTAAATCTTCAAAATTGAGATGAAATAAGCAAGAAATTACATTGGGTCCTGATTCAGAATTGACTCAATACTTCACAACTGTTCTCCAAATAGTTACTAATTCTTCTCTGTGGGAACCAAGTGAGAGTTAGCTGAGACTCCAAAGAATCCTGTCATTGGATAGCAGTGACTTAGGTAAGACCTGGAGGTGGTGCGTCAGCATGCCAATGAGGAGCAGAGGGAAGATGGTCAGAGAGGAAGCCAGGAAGCTCCTCACTTCTGCAGAGTGCAGAGAAGAATTTGCACCTGAACTCTGAGGTTGAGACAAAAACCACATGAGAAGCAAGGTGTCAAAATGAAGCATCCCAGGCTCACAGAGGAAGCCACACACCAGCGGCTGACCAGGACATCACGCTGGTTCCTACCCTGCATCTGTTCTTGAAAGTACAGATCAGGATGAAAAGCGATGTTTCCAGAAACAACACTGGGATGACAGTTGTTCAGTGGGAATCTGAAAGGTGAATAGTGAGATTTCCTTGACAGCTGTTTAGTCCTGCTTCTCATCTGAATTGGTAAGGAGCTGTAGGGTTGGATTGGGCAGCTTCTGTCTTGCCATAAAAGAACATTTAGGCAGAAGCAAAATGTGCTAATATCCAAGGAGAAAAGCCATAAAATATAATATAATATGACCAGCTTTCGTAGTCATGTCAACCTAATTATGATCCCAACATTAAAAAGGACTATATTTAAATTTAGTATCTGGGGAAAACATGTTTGAACTCATATCGAACTCATATTATAACATGTTTTTATTTGTGATAAGTTATGTAGGTAGAAAATGTTTAGCTTTTTACAAAAGGAAAGGTATCAACCAGAACAGGAACAGAATCACAGATATGGAGATCATTTGGAGGGTTGTCAGCCAGGGGGGAGAAGAGGGAGAATGGGAGTAAAGGTGCAGGGATTAAGAAGCACAAATTGATAAGTACAAAATAGACAGGGGGATGTTAAGAATAGTATAGGAAATGGAGAAGCCAAAGAACTTATATGCACAACCCACGGACATGAACTAAGGTGGGGGGAATTGCTGTAGGAAACGGGGGGACAAAGGGGGAAAAATTGGGACAACTGTAATAGTATAATCAATAAATAATCTTTCTTTTTTTTTAAAAAAAGAAAGATATCAGCCTCAGGTACATTCTGTCTATATTGAGGCTTAAACACAGAAGGCAGCTAACAGCTGATGAGCAGTTCAGAAGGGGAATAGCTAGGTAGGTATCTCTTATATCTAAGTAGCTAAGAGCATCTGGAGAAGACTACCCAACCTTGCCTTCTGATGGCCTGGCATTTCTTCCCACATCTCCATTCCGCTCCTGCTCACAGTTGCATAATAGCTATTCTGACTATCTTCCTCAGTCCCTGACCCCGCTATTCTCCCTATCACTTCCACATGATGGCTTCATATTGTAGATCAGAGAAAATAAGGTACCCATACCTAGAGCTTGTTCCCCTTTCTGCTTGCCCTCTTCCCAAACCCAGGAAAGGAACTTATCCACACCCACCCTGCCCTCCCAGACGTCACATGCACACACCTGCCTGAGAATTTTTGCCCCAGTATTTGCTTGTAGGTCATCCTCACCAGCCTGCAGGGCAGAGAGCCAGTCCTGCTTCTCACACCTCTGGGTCCGGACACATAAATACTCAATGAATGTCCATGGAAGGAAAGAAGACAAGAGGAAGGCAGAAGAATTACCAAGATGTCTGAGAATATTTAACGTGCAAAGTGAATGGTGGGATAGCGTTAATTCAAGGAAACATTAAATATAAATTTAAAACCAAAGGGACCCCTTAGGTACTTGCCTATGGCCTCATCAAACCATGAATAATAAGATCATGAGCCACTTTTTAATCTTCTTACTTTTAGTCGTGGTAAAATACATATAACAAAAAATATACCATCTTAACCATTCGTAAGTGTACAACTAAGTCATCTTAAATGTATTCACATTGTTGTACACATGCACACCGCTTTTAATTATATAAGATAAGCTTATATCTTCCTTTTGTAAAAAAACATAAATAAAGGCCTTAGAAAGCTCTGACTTAAGGAGGCTAGTTTCTTGCGTAATGTACCTGTAGCAGCTTTGCAAGGGCTGCAGTACTAATTAACTGACAGCAGCTTCTGGAGCTGAAGACAAGACTATCAAACCACAGCAATAAAAGGGTGTTTTCTTCCAAAAGACAGGTGCCCCAGATGACATTTCTGATACTAAAAATCCCATGGGCTTGACACCTGACAGTGATTAGCCAGTCTACTTTAAGTATGGCCCTGATTAGCCAACAAACTATACAGTGAGTGATTTTAGAGAAGCAATACAGATCCAAAATGTACCATTAATTAATTAAATAGCACATCACACCACCTCTTAACCCCCCAAAAATGCATCTTTAGCTAGTCCTAAATTTCTTTGGATTGGACCATTTGGCAATCTTCCATAGAAGATGAGTAAGAGAAGAGATAAGAAATTCAAAATATATTGGCAGTATTTAAACTCAGGCAGATGATTTGTTGCACCAATTCTAACATAGCCATTTCATAGAACAGAATGGGTCCAATACCCTGCCCCCCGCCAGAAGCTAGGGCAGACTGTTGTACCCAACTAAACACAGTTTCAAATGCCCCTAGAAGGACGTAGAAAAGAAGTCAAAATAAATTTTCCCATGGCTATTTATTGAGGCTCTAATGTGGACCAACAGTATGTTAAATACTACAGCATTAAAATGAGCACACTTTGCTCCCAGATTTCAGAAATAAAACTTCCAAACTATAGAAAACATGATAAGTTATATAATTAGGAAGTAAAAATTATTATGGTTATGTCTTCAAAGTTGGAGGGAATATAAAATGACATAAAACCCCACCATTGACTACAGAGACTATGTCACTGAAGGAAAGAGATGGAAAGATTTGAAATGGTTATTCAGAATTGGGTGATGATGACTTTCACAATTACCTACTTGCTTTTCTTGGTCTGGGACATATTCTGATGGCAAGAAACAGAGTGTTTCAGCCTCTCTTAAGCAAGCAGTGGTACTTACTAGAAACATACACGGGTATTTCATTGAGCCCAATGCCAGGGGAGGGAACTAGGGACTGGGAGTTAGGAGCTGTGATTACTCTCACAATTGCTCTAGATCGTAAGATGCTCTCATTTCTACCTCTCTCTCTCTCTCTCCCCTCTTTATTCTTGTCCTCTGCAGATAGGCTTCCTCTGCTGATAGGCTTCCTCTGCCTGAGCATGCACATGTCCCAATGTGAATCCCCTCTACCCCATTAAAGAAAGCCCTGTTTTTCTATTCCTTCTTATCCAATAAGGATTCCCTAAAGCCTCTGCAGCTATTCCAAATTCTTATGTGGAGAAATTTATGAGTACAGCTTAGGCCAAGTATCCACTTTCAGATGGTGACTACCGATGACTTTTCCAAGAGGCTCTCCACCTCCTAGGGTGCCCCATTCGATACTACGTTTTGATGTTCTACCCATAGCAAAGATGCACTTACAACAGCATTTTGACTCATCAGTAACCAACCAAAGTTATAGAAATGTGAAGTGAGAACACTCTGTGCCAAATGCTTAAATTAACAGATCAACATTGTTGGTTTTCATTGCAACCAACAAAAAGCACATGCACTTTTTCTTAAGGGAAGAATTACAAGCACATCCTTAGGATACTCCATTTATACTATGCTTTTTTTCCCCCCACAAGATGTAAACTCATTGCTACTTACTGGATAAAGCAGGTTGTGTAGTTTTTCTCATCCTCAACGTGGGAGCATCTATCTGAAAGGCTAAGCACTTGCTGACGTCTAAGACTGCTGAGTGACACACAGGCAGAGAACAGAAACCATGTCCCTCCACAAATGTTTTGCCTTAGAGAAGGGGAGCTGAGTTTGGTAACAAAGGCTGGAAGGCACGGAGGCACTGATGACTAACTATTTAAGGACAATGCCCTCTTTCGAATGGAATAAGACTCAGAATGATGAAAAAGTTGATTCTGCTGCAGGAGTCAGGTATTTCCATACTCTTTAGCAAGCCTTTATAATCTCTATGTATTTAATCACAAGTTTCTTTGGGGATGCTTGACTAGGGAAAAGCTTAAACCATTAATTACGTCATTGCATAGGTGATGCTGGAGCTGTTTCTTCCTTGCTTATAATATATACTTGTCTACTGGCCTGAGTGAGGAGAATGGGATGCAGGTTCCCAAGCTTCTGCCTCTGCAGAATCTAGACTGTGCTGGGTTGAACTGCACCACACCTCACCAGAGTTCATATAATGAAGTCCTAACCCCAGTACCTCAGAGTATAACTGTATTTAAAGATAGGGCTTTAAAGAAGTGAGTAAATTAAAATAAGACCACTAGAGTGGGCCCTGATCCATTATGAATGATATTGTTATGGAAAGGAGAAACTTGGATATGCAAAGGAAAACATGAGCTCCAGGGATGCCTGAGCACAGAGAAAAGGCCGTGTGAAGTCACAAGAGAGGCCTCAGAGGAAACCACATCTGTCAACACCTTGATCTTGGACTGCCAGCCTCGAGGACTATGAGAAAACAAATTTCTGCTGGTTAAGCTACCTGATCTGAAAGATTATGTGATGGCAGCCCGCCCTCGCAAACTAATACGATCGTCCGTGAGAGGTTTTAATATCCAAGGATTCCCTAATACTTGTCTTCAGGGAGACCCATTCATAAGTTTAACTGCATGTGACCCCAAGTGAAGGCTATTTCTTATGCTAGATATGGAAAGAACGTTCCCCCAATGCAGGCTGACTCTGCCTCTTGGCAACATTGACTGGGACATGCAGCAGCTGCCTCCCTTTCTAGGAGACAGGTTCACACTGTCCCCGCGACTGCCTATTGTCTTACACAAACTTGCAGCAAGGTATCTCCCTGATCTCTGTAAGCATTTGAGCCCCTGCGAGGGTGTGCTCAGACCAGGCTGCCACCATCACGGTGCTTCCGACTCACGCAGATACTGTCAGACATCCCTGGGGGCCTGGCAGTGGCGCACCCACTATAGACATTCCCTCTAAATTTCTCAATTTCTCTCTCTCTCTCTCTCTCTCTCTCTCTCTCTCTCTGCTTCCACCACCACCACCAATCCCCGCCCTGCTCCGAGAACAAAATAGAGTCACAGAATCAAAGAAGCAATAATTATTCTCTGGCCATTGAAGTGAAGTCACAAACAAACCAGATAACAAAATATGGGGCTATCCTCTCCTTTTCCACTTGCTTATTCAAAACTGTGTTATCAAAGGCAGGAAGTTATTATGTGTCCAAAGGAGGATATTGTGGTTTAGTACGAATCAGAGGTTTAGGTTGTCACAGGACTTTTCAGTCAAGAGTTGAAAAGATTAATTTTGTCTCAGATAGGTTGACTGAAAGGTTGTTCTTCAACACCACATTTCCTGGGTTAATTTATAGCAGTTGCAAGCCATCAGGAAAGGCTTCCAAAGATACTGTTAATCGTTGTAACCCTTGTTACTCCCATGGTCAAGGAGAATCTCCCAGGACAAAAGACAGGATGTGTGAGGCCCGTCTGGGCTGCTCAGAGCTCAAAGCAGAGATTTCTCTCCTGTTCTGTCTCTCTCTGGCACTATCTCTCTCTCTTTCATTTTCTCTCCTTCTCACACCACTTATATTCCTTCTCTCTCTCCTCCTAAAGCAGATTAAAAACATGTTTGGTTGGGGGTCCCCCGCAATACAAGTTCAAGGGTGGCTGCTTTTGGAGGAGGCTCAGGACCTCCTGGGGACTTGCTGTAGGATCTCCAAGCAAAGGCACTGGTTAGCAATAAAGACTTGAAAGCAAAGAGTCAGCATCTCAGCATTGATCTGTGCTGCCTCATGAACTAAGGATGCAAAGGGTTCATTCGTTTCAATGACCAAATACTAATTCAGTGCCCTGCCTAGACTGAAGCCACCTTTCCTACCAAACACACACACTACCATTCTCTTACACCAACACTGCAAGCACTTGCACCACCAGCTGTCACACCTGCACACATCATCAGCCACTCCTCTCACACACCCTTGTCAGTAACAAGCACCACCCACGTAGAGCCCCCTACACACTGTTTCACAACAGGCACATAACAAAAAAACATAACAAAATGCAACCCTCATAAATGAATGAAAAGGAACAGGGAAAAGAAGAAACATCAACAAAATCATCTCTATTTCCTATTCTTATTGTTTCAGAATCTCCACTTCTGATTTACATTAACCCGGATTTTAACATTGATTTTTGAAGGCAAATGTCTAGTACAATTGCTACTAACCATTTGTTCTATTTTCCCCAATTTGGCCCAGTTTCCTGAGCCTGTAACTCTAGGCAAGAGGGTCTGTTGTAGTATTCTTTGCTCCATGCTTCTGAAGAGACAAATGCACAGCTGCATTTTATAACTTGGTACCACCTACATTCTCTCATCACGTCTGCGTCCTTGGCCCAAAGCAGTGAAAGCTTCCTTACTAATGGAAAAATGTTCTGTGTAAGGTCATCAAGCCACTTTAGCATTGTGTGTATTCTGTGCTTATGGGGCAAGAGGGCTGTGTTTAGTTTTTTTCAGATATAACAATTGGACGCATCGCCCTCATTTAATTTGGAAAGAGATTATTCAAAAGCAGTCAACTCATGCCTAACGTATATTTTTCCCCTTCTGCTGCCTACTCTTTCTCAGTTTCACTGTTCATTACCTTCTTCATTGTTGTGTAGACGGAAAGGTCATGGTGATATATAAGCCAATCTCTTTTGTTTCATCTTTGTAGCTCTGCAAAAGATTTAGAAGAGGAATAGGCTAAAACACATGTGAAACCTAAGGATCACCTGAGAATTTTAAGCACTTCTGTGCTCTCTGCCACCCAATTTGTAATTTAATTCCAACCTTTTTGCATGAGATAAATGCATCTTTATATTTCCATCCTTGTCTCAGTGCAGGAAGTGCTCCCACAAACAGCTTGGCAAGTGAAAGTGATCAATGAGAGCCACTCCAAAGGGCTTGTTAACCCAAACTATGATACCTGTGCCACATTCTTCTGCCACGCTCTAGGTCATCTGCACCAACAGTTCTCCAAGCTCAATGTTCTCCGGCAGGATTTGACATAAAAGGTAGCTACATTTGAATAGGACATATTATTCTTTAATGCCATAATTGCACAGAAAACTACTGTCATCTCTGGCCACTAATGAACTCTACTTGACACCTAAAATGTATGAACTTCAGTAAACCCATGGCCAATAGGTTCACTGCCCAAATTCATAGTGACACAATTATAAGTTGTACATAAGGGTTTTCTACAAACTGTTCAGGGAGACTTGTAACATTATGTTGCTTGAGAGTGATTAATAATGACTAATACAACAGTCAACTAATTAATGATTAATACAATCATTACTACATGACGCATTGTATAAAGTGTAAATAGGTTGAATAAGTATTAATGTTAATGGGAGATACTTTGCACTTTTTAATTAGACATTTCATTGTTAGGTGACTAATAAATTGGGCTGTATTGCATAGAATGTATTGATTGCTAATTAACTTTAATGACACTGCATTGTTTAAAAATAAAGCATTCAAAATTTACTAAAGCTGTGTTCTTTGTTTCAATAACTATTTGCTTTCTCTATATTACAATACTTTGGAAATTACCTCAAGCTTGACCAAGAATATTGACTCTAATTCACCTACAATTAAAAAAAAAAAAAACAAAATGGTATCATTTCCTTCATTTTGTGAGGCCCTATGTTGTCACTCACTTATGAGCAATTATTATTGCTTATGGTGTAATAACCTCACTCTAACAATGGCATGGAAAAAATAGATAACTTTTTTTCCTGTCTTCTGAGATCATCAGAAGTCAAAATGGACTTTGAGGGGAATGGGTGGGTGGGGAGGGGGACAGAGGGGAGCAAAAAGGGGATGGATGTAATACAACAACAATAAAAAAAAAAGAAGTCAAAATGCATTAATGGCTAGGGAATTTAGGAATATATGGAAAGGAGCTGTGCTTTTTCTAAGAATATGTTCTGATTCTGAAGATTCTAGGTATAAATTGGGCAGGGAAATTTTGACAGCTTTAAATGAACAGAATTACTTCATGTGCTAGGTTAAGTTCTGAAGTCAGGTTTTTATCAATTCCCAGGAATGATTTAATGTGTATGAACAGCCACTGGTAAGATTTATCAAAATTAATGCTAGTGGACCAAAGAGCAGTTTTATGCAAATAAAAAAGCTGATACTAATATTTTGCTAACTTCTAACTTCTAACTAATGAGAAATAATAATAAAATGATCATTAATATTAGTTAAGCCATTTCTAAATACCAGGCACTGCTATCTGAAGTGCTTTCCATAAATTATTAGCCCTGATTGGTGGTACAGTGGATAAGACACCCGCCTGCAAATCCAATGGTCATTGGTTCAATTCCCAGCCAGGGCACATAACCAGGTTGCAAGCCAGGTCTCCAGCCAGGTCCATAGCTGGAGACAGGTGAAAGGCAACCATACATGGATGTCTCTCTCCATCTCCGCTTCTCTCCCTTCCCCTCTCTCTAAAAATAATAAGTAAATTTTTTAAAGATTTTTAAATTTTTAAATAAATAAATAATCTCATTGAATCTTCAAACAGCTCCATGTTGTGAAATTGAGACATATGAGAGGTTGAGTAGCACATTCAAGGGCACACAGTTATTAAAGGCAGCCCAGACCTGAATGGAAGTTGCTTTCTCCAGACCTCCTATTATAAACTACTATGTTACATAGCCTGTAAAGCAAATTATAAATCACACCACTACATAGCTATGCCTGAAAAGTCTTGGATTACCAACAAAAGGGCAAATTCTTATCATGCCATTACACAGTTTTCTTTCCGTCCACACTTCAACACTCAAAAAGCACATCTGAATTTCCTGATTCTTCTCACATATAGAGCACAATTCTTTTTTTAGTATTTATTACTTATTGTTGACACTATTACACATGTCCTCCATTGCCCCCCGCCCTTCTCCCTCCACCCAGCCCCACTAGCCTCTACCATGTTGTTGGCTGTGTCCATGGACTATGCATATGTACATATTCATGGCTACTTATTGGTTACAATTTGGAAAAAGTAGCATGCACATTCCAGTCCACACTCCTGGGCTGCCAAATTACATCAATATTGTGCAAACCATTCTTGATATAGTAACAATGGCTGGACTTAAAGACCTGGTATACCCCTCATATTACGTTCGTTATACATTCTCTAACTTTTCTATTAGATTTGCTTGTCATCCAATATCTTTGAAAGAATATTCTCATTAAGTAGTTAGCTACCAACCCCTACCACTATAATATGTGTGGGGATCTTCAAACTTTTGTCAGTATAAAGATTTTCTCATAATAAAAATATTTTACACCTTTCAGAAGAAGCACATAATAAGGTACTTGATAAGCTAAATTTGTTGAATATTTTAAAATACACTATATTATTTGCTGGAAATTGGCTAACTCTACCACAATGTTGATTTTTTCGTGGGTGTGAAAGTAGCTAACACACACATTCACACACACCATTTCTTCACACCAGACTTTTCATTTTCAATGTACTATATCAGTTTGCTTTATACAAAGCAGCAAATGGATAGCAATGCAATAGTTTTAGTAACACCAAATGGTAGCAGCATTGATGGGATTTAATTTCTTTGGTGCTTAGCTAGTTGACTGTTAATTTTAAAAATTATGTAAACATCACTTCTGGCTTTAAATTGATTTTATTTGTTCTACCTTTTAAAAGTCTTAAATAGGCAGCATATATCACTTGGAAAGTGTCATATTTCCTTTCAATGCAACATATATTCTTTGAGTGTATGGCTAGGCAATAAGAAGCTTATAGCCATGTAGGTAAAAAGCCTGATGATACCAACTCATAAGACAAGGCATCATATGACCAAGAGAAAATGTGAGTAGCAGGGCTAGCAAGTAGAATCACATAACATTGAATTTCATCTCCTCTGACCTTCACAGGAAGTTTATATAACAGATTATTTCTTATCATTCTTGTATTTTCAAATCATGCATACACACATGCGTGCACACACACACTCTGAATCCATCTTTCCCAGTGGGATTTAACCAAAGGCAAGTCTTCAGGAATAAATAAACAAACAAGCAAGCACGCAAAATCACCTCCGTCTCTGTATCTTTATTTAGATACCACCCTTAACCCCTTTCCCCTTACTGCCCTCTTCCTCTTTAGCAGAATAACTGTTGCTAAATCCAACAGCAGCTTTCAATATCTAAACCCAAAGAATGTTTTTGGTCTTCTTTATGTCTGTCTTATTAGCAGTTTTGACATGGGTGATCTTTCCCTCCTATGAAAAGCTAGATTTTCAGGATAGCTTCTCATCTAGTTTCCTTGCAACCTCTCTACTGCTCTGCATTCTTTCTTCTTCTTCAAAGTCATTAAATGACCAGCCAGGGCACACATAAACAGGCTGCAAGCCAGGTCTCCAGCCAGCTCTGTAGCTGGAGGCAGGTGAAAGGCAACCATACATTGATGTTTCTCTCCCTCTCTGACTCTCTCTCTTCCCCTCTCTCTAAAAAATAATAAATAAAATCTTTTAAAAAGGCCATTAAATATTTTCTATAAGGTTTTTCAATGGTATCTTTTATTCTCATTTTATACCCTGCTCTTAGAAATTTTATCCAGTAGGACTTCAGTTATCAATCATAAGCCAAGGACTCCCAAATTTACCTTCTTTAGCCCATTCCTTCATTATATATATATACACCAGAGCATATGTTTATTGATCTCAGAGAGCAGTGAGAAACAGAGGGAGAGAGAGGGAGAAGGAGAGGGAGCAGTGGGGAGAGGGGAGAGAGAGAGAAAGAGACATTGCTGTTGGAAACATCTATCAGTTGCCTCTGATCAGGGATTGGACCCACAACCTAGGTATGTGCCCAGACTGGGGATCATGCTCAAAACATTTTGGTGCATTGGACAATGCTCCAACTGAGTTACCTAGACAGGGCTCTACATTTATTAAATGCCTACAGTATGCCAATCACTAAGGAAAAGAGAGGGAATGAACTCTCTTTTCAGTTTAAGACCCATGTATCCAACTATCTATATTTTACTCCACTTAAATGTCTCAAAACCATCTCATATTAATATGTCTTAAGGCAAACACATATCCCCCCGTCAAGTCTGACCCTTTCCCACAGTACTTACCTCAAGTGACTGGCACTACCTTCCAAACAGTTGCTCTGCCAGAAACCTAGGAGTCGTCTTCAGTTTTCCTTAATGCTTCACCCCACATATAATGCATTATCAAGCCCACTTCATTGCCACCTGCTAAACATATGTTGATCCTATACAATAGGCCCTCTGTCTCCACCTTCACCTCCTTAATCCAATATACCATCATCACTTACCTGAACTACTGCAACAATCCCCCAGCTGGTTTCTTGATTCTGCTTCTCCTTCTTTCACTCTTTTTTGCACTGCAGAAGAGGTAAAGTTTTAAAAGTACAGATCTTGTACTATGCTCCCTAACTACTCTTCCCCCACCGCCATACGTAGCCCACTTTCACTTAAGCATGCCACGTTGCATCCTACTACAGGAACTTTGTAGTGCTGTTTCTTTGCAAAAGAACACTCTTCCAATCTTCCTCCCCCATGTACCTACTGAAAACTCCTGCTGCACCTCAAGTTTTAGAACACTTGTCAGTTCTTCAGTGAACTAAACCACAAATTATGCTAGATTCCTATTATAGGCTCTTATAGTTGCCTTTCTTCTTATCACTTATCAGTTGTAATTTTACATTTATTTGTATGTTTTTTTTCAATTAATATGTGCTCTCCATAATGATGACAGAAGCTATTTTATTTTTGCTCACCATTGAATGTACAGTAGTTCTGGTACAGTTCCTATCACATCTTAGGTTTTCCTATAAAGACCTGCTATGTGAATGAATGAATGAATGAATGAGAGAACAAATTACTCAAAATCCTATTGTCCCAAAACAGTTATATATTGATGTATTTTTGCCCAATAATTTTGATGCAAACATATTTTGACATTTTTAACAATTTGGACAGATACCATATATAAAATTTTAATTATAATCTTTATATCAAACTCCAAGAATTTCTGAAATTGTTATTCTTTTAAAAATCCATTTTCAATGGCTGCATAATATTTCAACTTATGAGTCTAGTCTAATGCATGTAAGCACTCTTGTATTATTAAGCAGTTAGGATTCTTTCAATATTTTTATTGTTATAAACAATGTTAACCACAACCATTTTTGCACATTTTGTGCCTCTAAATTTATGACTACTTACATGAGACAAATTCATAAACTGGGGTGAATTCCAGAGTTAAGATACATAGACTTTTTTAAGACTTGGAAATACCTGAATAGTAATATAAGAGCAACAAATGAACATAAGAGCAACAAATGATATTATAGCATATGTGTTGGTGTTGAATAAATTACTCAGATTTAGATTGCAGAGTAAGGATAGACAAATCAGTTTACTATAGCATTTACACAGTGTTTGATACTATACCTTTTCATAGGTTACTCCAGGGCAAGATGGAGGAAATGCTTTGAGTATGGACTTATTTTTCAACACTTTGCCTCAGTGTCTTGAAAAGAACCCTTTTAAAAAATACTTTCTCAAGTTTGGTCTTTTTTTTTTTTTTTTTTCTCTTTCTTTACAAATCTGGTAACACTATTGATAGTTCAACATGGTGCTTCACAATATGTTCCAGGAGTACATGGTTATTTGGGGCTTTATAAAATTAACTTAAATACATTCTGAAGACTCTGTCAATTGTATATTCAAATGTTGGTTCTTCTTTTTTTTTTTTTCCTGATAGGTTAATCAAGGTCCAGTGTCCCCAGATAGGATAAGAGATCAATGAAAGCATTAGGAGCTAGGGCTTTAGTAAGGTAAAATTTTCTAACCTGCTGTAAACTTCCTCCCTGATTTCACCAATTATAGGATTTCCCTCTTGGAGTTTCCCACATAAGAGTCTCAATTAGAAGAGTCTTTTAACAAATGCAACACTTTCTAGACATGTTTTTTGTTATGTTTTTTGTTTTTTGCAAAAATATTACATTTGAAACCACTGCAGCAAGACTTTCAATAAATGTTTATAATATTTCTGATACTCAAAATAAATGTCAGGATCATCCATTTTTCATTCTAAAGATTCAATCCTCAATCTACTGTGTAAGCACACATCAAGCCAGGAAAAGAAATCTATGCATAGCATGACCTACTTTTGATGTACTGAATTTTTTCTCAAAAAGAATTAAAAACTGTCATTAAAAATCCAGACAGTACTACATTAATACAATGAAGTTAAAAGCATATTTCAACATAAGAATGAGTTGTATTTTTCATAAGTTTCTACAACCAATAATTTTAGGTATATGTTGCTTTATACATATTTATATAAACTCTCTCATTTTGTAGAATATTTAAATTCATACTCATATCCTCAGTTGCTTGTTTCAGTATATTATTCTTTTTGTAAAGGAAAGAAAACCTTTATTAAGTTAGATTAAATTTTGACACTATGACTATTCATATTTTCATTATACTATTATGTTTTTCATTTAAACATGCTCAAAATACCCTTGCTTCTATATTAGAATTTTATTTCAATTACCTAATTATTCTGCTTTTGTTATAAAATGCATTATAAATTATTTAAAATTTTTTTCCTAATATTCGCAGGAATTCTATGACATATGCTTATATGCCCGTTTTATAAAACAGGCTATGGAGGCTCATAACTATTAAAGAACCCACCTGAGTTCAGCAACTAGAAAGGGATAGAGGCAGGATTTGAACCCAGTATTTTTGGTTCTACACTTCTGCTTTTTCTACCACATCAGGTAACAAACCACATAAGTTACATGTCATTGTAAGCATCAGAGATCAGGTAATTCTTGGCCTGTTTTTGGCATTCAGTAAATGACACCTACTCATTGTCATCATTTTTATAGTGTCACTTAGCTATGAGCATTCTTTTGCCAGAGAAACACCCTGTGACAAGTCATTTCAATCAAAGCATATGGCTTCCTTGCCTCTGCCTTCTTTCTCTTACCCCACATATTCCCCTGCATGATTGAAGTAGTCCTCATTTTCTCCTCTACTTACACAAGTTCAGGAGAGTAGTAGTAAAGTAGAAAGAACACTGACTTTCAAGTCAGCTAGATCTGCATTTGACTCCTCACACAACCACCTAACAGCTAAGTAACTGTAGGCAAGGTACTTGACTTCTCTGAAATGAAGACCTTTTCATCTGTAAAGGGAGTCAATGATGCCTATCTTATGGGGTTTGTAGATTAGAAACAATGCAGGCACATAGTAGATACTCAGTACATGGTTTCTCTCATCATTTCCATCATTATACCCTATGCTTCAGTTAAGCCAGACCATATTCCCCCCCAATAATGCCCGTGCATTGCACACCATTGTTCTGTAGTTCTCTCCCCATCAAATTGTCATCCAATTCATGTTTCAACCTTAGTTCAAAAGTCACTTCCATCAAACTTCCCCAGGTCCTACTAACCAGAAGAGTTTATCTGAACTGCTGTCACACTTGGAACTTACTTTTTAAGACCCACTTTATCTGGTATTATAATATGTCTATTTTTACCTACTTTTGTTATTAGATTGTAAGAGCTATGATTATATGGACAAAGTCTTTTTTGTTTTCTCCACAGCACCTAGCACTCAATAAATGGATGAATAAATAAAATACAGAAATAAAGTTGTTATGAAATCTGTATTCTTTCTCTAATAGTTTCAAATCTCTTCATTTAAACTGTGCAGAAACTCCTGCGTTAATACTTTTAGGAATATTCCATTTCTAAAGTGCCTAAATCAAAAATGCTACCCCTTGACTCTGCTCAGAACATATCCCTATCAGGGTGGATATGATCACAGTGGGACTGCCAGGGGAGCCTTAGGCACTCTAAGGTGCACTGTAGAAATGTAGCGTGAAACAAAGACAATGTTCTGAACTGAAAAGGAGAAGTTGTGTGGAAAACCAGAGGGTAAAAAGTACTTCAAATGAGAATGAACATCTTCTGGTCAGTAAAGCGTCTTGATGTATTTGTGAGAAACTACACAATTTTATATTATCATTGACTCTTGCGTTAGTCAGAGTTTTCCAGAGAATCAGAACCAAGAGATATGTGTGTATGATTTATCATAATCAATTGACTCACATGATTACAAAGTCTGAGAAGTTGTACAATTTGCTGTCTGCAAGCTGGAGCCCCAGGACGGCCCATGGTGTATGTCCAATCCCAGGCTGACTTGGCGTGCAGCAAGCCCCCTGCATGCCAAGCTCCACCAGGAGCACCCATGATGTAAGTCCTGGCCCAAGACCAACCGAACACTCGTGTCCAAGTTCAATTTACTCAGGCCATCAGTCTACTGATTCAAATGCTAATCTCACCTTGAAATAATGTTTGGCCAAAAATCTGGGCACTCCATGATCCAGTTGAGTTTACCGAGAAAATTAACCATCACAACCCTCAAGTTTAAAAGGATGCAATTTTGTCAAGAAAGGGGAGAATTCTACAACCCAAACCAGGATAATATCTCACTAGCCTGTTGCTGAGCATAGCCACAAGTCTGCAAGTGGATTGCTAAGGACAATTTGCTAAGGACAATTTGCCCAGGGCCAAAGGCCCAGAAGGTACGGGAGCCCCGCGGGTGCTGCGCCCTCCAGCTCTACGAAGTTGTCCTGGAGCAGTGTCCACCCGGAAAAGGCACCTTTTTATAATTTGCAGAGTAGTTGCAGACCCTGAGAAAAAAGATTCACTTAATGTGAACCCCTAGAAGGAATTTGTCTGCTGAAAAGGACTCCCCATGATCAACCAAGGGCCCCAATTTTATGGATAATAAGAATGTAGCGGCCATGTGCTGAGAGGGGTCCTCACTTGCTCTGTAGGCCGAGAAGAGCCTCACCTGGATTTCGCTTCGCACCAGCCCTTGCGGTTTACACCACGTGGGTCAACAGCTATGGGGAAACTGGTCTTTCTTCCTACCAACGGGCTGAGACCTACCCTACACAATCAGCACCACACCACTGGGCCACCTCATTTAACTAAAGTGCACTCACTGGGAACCTGGCTAGAAACTTGCAGGATAAAAGGGAGGTCCCCATTGTCCCTGTAGAACACAATTTCAGTTGCTACTTGAATCTGTGTCACCAGGCTGCAGCTCCTTTTGTTCAAGCACATGTTTTTTTGCTCTTTATTACTGTTTAAAATTAATTTTTGGTCTACCCAGCTATAAACCTGAAGGGTTGTAACAGGATACCTTGAAGTGTGTTCCAAATTGCCTCCTATGGTCAACAGATTGTCAATAAACCCTTATGGCAGGGTTGCCTCTTTCTCCTTTCCCCTCTCGGGAATGTGTCCCTTAAAACTGGCTATCTGAGGCTGAAAATGCTAAAAGGTTAAAAAATATGCAGTGCGGACAAGACCTCATTATATATAAACTATTTTAGGGCAAGAAAAATATCCTTAAAACATAGATAACTCCTTGATGAATCTTTGAAAGTAGACATACTTTCTATCTATTGTTTTATTTGAGAATAACAGAGCCTTAAGAGGGAATCCCACTATTTATGCAACTACATCATAAAGACTTGTCACATGTGCTGCTGGGAGGAAAGTGTTCCCACTCCTCCTCCCACTTCTGAAAAAGCATTCTCTCCAGCTTGTTTCTTTAAAAGCTTTAGAAAGTATGGGGTGGGGGGGTGACATTGTCAGTCCATGTGACAGCCACAGCAAGGAAAACTCCTCTGCCCCTGGCCTCAGCGTATTACATTCCGCGGAGACAAATTCTAATTCTCTGTCATCTTGACCTCAAACCACCAGTGAAACTGTAATAATTATAGACTTGCATCCTGGTTTGCTTGTAGCCTTCCTCCCACACAAGCCATATAAGCAGCGGCATCAGGAAGCCCGCGGGTGGCATCACTTTGTGTGGGACAATGAGAGGACAGATGACCAGATCACTGGATTCAGGGTCTGTGCTCTGAGGCTTCATGGCACCTGGGGCAGGGGATGAAGGGATCCTCCCTCCCCTGGAAGCTGGAACAGTGTGGCGACAATTATATAAGTGAGAACACAGGACAAAAATAGGCCAGGAGAAGTACCACCCAGGTCCCTCTGCCTGGAGTACCCTTCCCTGCCCCTCCTCTTCTGGGAATTCTACCCACTGTTAAAGACCAGTCAAATAACTGTTCCTCCCAATCTTCTTCTTCTCTTTCCCTTCCTTCTCCCTCTCTTTCATTGGTTCATGCTCAGAATTCACTCTGACTTCCTCCGTAATTTTAACCTATATTGCACTTACTCCTCTTTATCAATGTTTGTGCATCTTACTTATTGTGTTTGGATCTTTCTGTGTTTGTCTCCCACCTTAACCATAAACAACTTGAGGATAGAGACCAAACTTTGTTCATCCCTATATACCGCCATGCTAAGCACAGTGCCTTGTACCAGTAATGTAGTGGTACACAGGACCTTTGCATGTTCTATTCCATTTGCCGAGGGAAACCACTTCCCTATTCTCCATCAACCTACTCAGCCTTTAATTTAGTTTACTACTAGTTAAGAAGATTATGTTTATCTTCCCAGTTTTCATTTCATTCCTAAGGAAATCCCATAGTGACTTTTATGGCCTTTTGTCCCACTCTGACCCACTCCTTTTGTCCTAGGACAAGGTGTGCCATTTAATTGGAGTGTTTGGAGGAAGAGATTGAGTATGAGTCACCCAGCCCTTATCTTACCCCTGTTCAGCTTTCATAAGGGTGGATTCTTGTCTGTCATTTTGCCTCCAGTTTTCAAGCATAAAATTCAATGCGGAGGAGCATTAGCAAGCTTATCTGCCTACACATGTAAGCTACATCCTAAATTGTATCAGTAATAAAGTTGATATTTTGATCTCCATTTGTCAACCCCTTTGCCTTTCTCTCAATCGTTCCAAACACAAGTGAAAGAGTGGTGTTACATATTCTCCTCCAAGTATCTCAGTACTAGTCATACTTCAGATTATAACAAACACACTACTTCCTGGAAAATCTCTCCTGACCACTGAAACTTTTTAGGTCCTCCCGTAGACGATGATAGATGGATGACAGATAGATAGATAGATAGATAGAGAGATAATCTTTCCCTTCATAGCACTTACCAATAGCATATTTGTAAGACTGCTTTCTTAAATATATACTGAAATAGAGAGTATGGAATAATAGATCTCCACATACCCATCAACCAGCTTTATCAAGTATCTACCCAATTTTATTTCTTCTATACCCCCACAAATACAGACAAGTTTGAAGAAACTATCCCAAACATCTCATCATTTTACCTGTAAATGTTCCAGCATATATATCTAGTAGATAAAGCTTTAACCTCTGTTTGATTTTATAATTAACCTATTTGTGGGATTATTTATTTTGCTGACTGTTACTGCACACACTCACTTCTTCACTCAGGGTACAAACTCCATGTGTCAAGGCACTGTCTGTTTCACCCTAACTGTATATACCTGGTACACAGCAGGTGCTTGACAAATGGAACTTAAAGGAAGAAATTTTCCAAGGAATAACAGAAAACCATTTGCACCTTGGGGCCAGCCAGGATCATTCCCCTCCTTTTGGTAACCATATCTAGACTTGCCATCAAACCTCAGTCCCTGTGATTCAGAAAGTGCTGGTTCCACCCTGTTTGGTTTAGTGATGAGCACAGGGCTCAATTGAAACAACGCAATGCTGGGAAACTTGGCGTGGGCAGCCAGAGGGGCAAGGACTCCCTCCTACTAGACATGAACCTGGAGAACAAAAGGTTAATGTCACTGCCAGGACAGTGTAGTTGAAAATGGCTCTGACACAGAGGATATAGAACCAAGGGATGGAGAGAGGAATCCGGGCCTGGAGAAAGCACTTGAGTGTCTAAACCAAACAAGAGAGTCAAACCTTCCTGTGGATTTTTAAAGTTACATTACTCAGTAAATGCCCTGCTACCTTACACAAGCATGGGTTACATTTACCAAGATTTTTCATTGAAAGTTCCTGTCTGATTAAGGAAAGAGGGATCATATAAACAGTAACAAGAACCCCAACCACTTGAATGATAAATAAGATAAATTCTTCTTTAATCTGTTACTTGGCCTGGTAGTCATATTCCAAGCTCTTATGGCAGATCAAGCCTCTAGACCTCAGATCCCTCATTTATAAAATAAAGGGAACTAACTGGTCTCTGAAACTCCTTTGACTAAGAAATTTCATGAGTTTAGCGCAGAAAGCCTAGGAATGCACATAAGGGACCTGGACTTCCATGCTGGAAATAGCATTTGCTTGTGGGCATATCTTCATTTTTAGTTTAATTAGTTTTAAATTATCTTACATCTTCTAGGAAAAAATAACTTCAAAAATGAGAAAGACCCCTGCTCAGCATCTCCCTGTTGGGTAGTAGATACTTCTTGGAAAAGTAAGTCTTTTCTTATGCACTGTGGCCTAAGATGGTCATGTCATCATTAGAAAAACACATTCAGATATTTGATATGATCAACAGGAAACCAGAGATAAGCATTTTTATAATTTTCTCCCATAGAGATTTTGCTTTCAGCAAAAAATAAATTCACCTTAGCTTCTGTGGAAATCACTTGTCTCTTCTTGAACATATGTGTCTTTATTTCAAGCTCCTCTTGTTGGAACAGTACGAAAATGTTCACTTGTTTGAGAGACAAATCTCAAAATAATAGGTAAAAAAAACACAAAAAATTCAGCTATATTTAGGAATCTCATAACTTTAAAGTCTGACATGGTTCTTAAATTCTGTCAGGTGAAAATATATTTGTAGAATACATTTGCAACTAGGAATTTACTTTTGTTGAAAAGGATCAGAGAAAAATGGAGGGAGGAGAAATGGCCTCAAGATGCATAGACCTAGCTCCTTCAACTCTAGATCTCCCATTTGCTACCTATCCTCCCACTATGTCACAAGGAAAGATACCCAGATAATGAAAGAACCTATGCCCCCTATCATATTCTCCTCCATAAGAAGATTCATGAGTGGGAGTTTGGTTATTTGAAAAACACCTTTTCTGATCTCACTGAATCTGTGTTTATCCAAATTTCTGGCTGCAGAATTTCATATTCTCTTTTTAAAGGCCACTTTGACAATATAGATTTAATGCCTTTGTGGCATTCAAAATGGCTCTAAATGGTTCTTATCACTTCTTTGTGTAGTCCCTCCGCACAGTGAATCAATGGATATAAGCTGCATTTGCATCCTATTGCTGCTGTAAAGAATTGCTACAGCTCTAGTGGCATAAAACAATACAGATTTATTATCTTATAAGTTCTGGAGATCAAAGGCTCAAAATGGGTCAAACAGGGCTAATATCAAGGTGTCTGCTGTAAGCTCTAAGGGATAATTGCTTTCTCACCTTTTCCATCTTCTAGAGGCTGCCTACATTGCTTGGCTCATGGCCTCCTCCACCAATCACATCACTCCAACATCTGCTTCTGTAGATACATCGCTTTCTCTGACTCTAATTCTCCTGCCTCCCTGTTTTAGTCGTTACTATTTAGTCTTTGTCATTACATTGGACCCAACTGCATAATCCCAGGTAATCTACCCATCCCAAAATTCTAATTTAATACTGTCTGCAATAACATCTCTTTTGCCATAAAAGATAACATATTCACAAATTCCTTTGTTTTAGGACATCTTTAGGGAATCATTATTCCGCTTAGTACAGGCACCAGCAGAAAATGGTGGAAATAACAGTATGTGATTTCTTTTACATGGTAGAAAAAGGCACTGCAATTTTTTTCAGGCTTTCTGAAATGTTTTGTACTGGGGAAGTCAGCTGCCATGTGTGAGGACACCCAAACAACTTTGTAGAGAGACCCATGTGGAGAAGAACAAAGTGTTCCTACCATAACAAGCACCATCTTACCAGCCACGTGAATGAGCCACTGTGAAGTACATCCTACAGCCTTGGTCAAGCCTTCAGATTACCACCTCAGCCACAAACTGACTACACCCACATGAAAGACTTTGCCTAGCCACTCCTGAATCCCTGACACCACTGATAAAGAATCCTTTTCATATTATGCCTCTGAATTTTGGAGTGATATATTACATAGCATTATCACTAATACACTTAGAAACAGAGGTCAGTTGTACGTGGAAAGAATTGAGGAAAGAATCAGTTATATTGCACAAAGAAGTTACATGCACAAAAGATCCTGAATACACATGTAGAAGTTCATCAGGGTTACATATTAGTGAAACATCAAAACCAACAAAATATTCAGCTATGGAGAACTGGTTAAATAAAGTAAAACACATCCATATAACGGATGAGTACGTATCCTGTTATAGAACATAAAAATCACTTCGTAGAATAGTGGTTTTCAATTTTTTTCTGGTAGAAACTTTTAATAAACATTTTTAAGAAGAGCTTGCAAAACAGTGTAACAGACTCATAGATAGAAAGCAGGATGACAGCTAAGGCAGGGAGGGTAGTGGGGGTGGAAGGATTGAGCAAAAAGAAAAAAGGATTTATGGACACAGACAACAGTGGTGATTATAGAAGAAGGGGTGGTATAAGGGGGCTAAATAGTAATGAAAAGAATACAATTTAAAAGCTTGCACAATAAAAGCAGAGTCTTTCAGATTGATCAATGCTTAGGTTGAGGTAGGCGCAGCTTCCCAAAGCCAAGGCCTGGCAAAGGTATAGCACAAGGACACCTAGAATTCTCCAACCACAATTTGAAAGCCACTGTTCTAAGAGAATCTTGAATGACAGATGTAAATCATATGCCAACTGAAATAAGCAGGTTACTGAAAGCACAAGATCCCTTTGTAATAATACGCTTTTCCACCTCTCCACCTTCCCCTTAGGCGTTCTGCCCTTGGCATCAGTGCTCTGGCCTCTGGCTTTCTCAGTGCTCAACTCAAATGCTTACTTGCTACTCCTTTTCTTCCCCTCATGCTAACCAAGGTTGGATAGGTCCCCTTGTTTGATGAATATATAGAGGGTGTTCACACCCTCTATATATTTCTCCTATTATCTTTACCACCATCATTTCATTATTTTATGAATGCCTTTCTCCCATATAAGACAGTTAACTTCAAACTGGTTTTTAAAAATAAACCTCACTTGTACTCATTTGCTAGGTAGAGCATATTATAGTACCAGAAAGTAAGGAAATGCTTAGAAAACAAACAATAACAACAACAAAAACCCACAACTACAAAAGGATAGAATTACGTCAAAGGGACACAGAAATATAGCTGAAAGAGCACCAAAGTGCCAGAGGAGGAACAGTTTGAGCAACTAAATAAAGCAGTATTGCATTATAACTCAACATATAAAATAATTGCATATTAACCCATGTTTTATATCCAAATTGACTAAATAAAGAAATAAAACAATAAATACATAAAAGTGACAAATCCCAGAAGACAGTAAGGGAAAAACTGAGGAAATTCAAAAAAGTCTGGAGTTTTATTTATTTATTTATTTTTAATATTTTAAAAGCCCATCAAGAATAAAAGCTTTATTCTGATACAGCTAAGGGAGGAAAATTTTCTCACCATTTCCTAAAAGTGGGTAATTCATCTTCTCAAGACACAAATGGGGAAGGGGACAAAAACTTCATCAAATGAAGTCCCTATTACAACTCAAAATAATTTGTTGGAAAACTTGGCTCTCATTCTGTGTGTGTTAGAATCTTCTTGATAATCTTGCATAAGATATATTTTTAAAATACTGCATTCCTTTCTATTCTCCCTTGTACATGCCACAGCCAGAATATCAATTCAGCTTGAAACTTCTGTTACCTTTAAAAAGTATATTATTTACCTTTTTAAAAAAGCTTCAAGTTGAATTAACTCAGATCTAAAACCATGCACTCAATACACCCAATGCTAATGCAGCTTTAATCCTTTTAAGGAAGCTTGTCAAGAGAAAAAAAAAAAAAAAAAACAACTTAAAAAATAGTAATAAAAGCATAAATGATTTAACAAAAAGAAAAAAGTCATGTACAATCCTGTATACTCATATTAGAAGAAAACTTCTTGTAAATTTAAGTTAATAAGCAGCATACTATTCTTTCATTTCAGTGGCACTATAAAAAGCCATCAAACTTTAAAACTTTGCCTCCCCCCACAAAAAAAAAAAAAAAAAGAAAGAAAGAAATGTGAATACACAGTCTTTGCTCAAATAATCCTTTATACTTTCCAAGCGGCTGTTGCCCTCCTTTTCTGGCCTTTTCCTTTCCTAATTTCTTAAATCCATCTTTCTCCTCCGTCTAAAACCAGAGAGCACAATTAGAGGGCATGTGGTCCCACCTTTTATGGAAATAGCTACACCCCTTATTTGCATGTGTTTGGACCCATGACCAGCCTTCCTAAAAGCAGGAGGGTGGCCAGTCCTTCTAGTCATCCAGACAGGTTTTGTTCAAAGCCCAAGATCAGAACAGTGTAAATGCTAGAAAATAGCTTTTTTTTTCCTTCCTCTTAAAAATCAGAGAGCAGTTTCAAGTGAATAGAAATTAGGGGATCGGTGAACTGGAAGAAAACGTTATTGCCTCTGAAATAGCCTTGCTCCCACTCAACTTTGCATAACAATATTCAGTTTGCAACTGCGGAGCAGGACTTCCAGTCGGCTGCTTCCCAGCCCAAATCAGGAGGGTTCCCCACTCCATCATTATGACTGGTGGGAATAAAATGCACAGTGCCACCACACATGCTTAAACTTTTTAGAGAGGATTTTTTTTTAATCTAAGCAATTATTTCTGCCATTAATAGGTGTGAAATGTCTTCTAACAAGAAAGTGCAAAACAGCAAATCTGCTTTTGAAATATGCAGCACAAGTTGCATATAAAGACATTCTAGGAGCCTATCTGCTTCAATTTCATAAAGCAGATGTCTGCTGTCCTAAGCAAATAGTTCAAGTTGTTTCCAAAATATAGAAGCAAAAAGCAATAGAGGTACCATTCACACACTCATTAGTAAGAGAGGAAATGCATCTGTTTGGGAAAATTGCTGCTCACTCAAAAGCAAGTTTCCCTAGCAACAGCTACATCACACAACTCAGACCATTTCTAGGCTATGAGAATAATTATAGGAAAAATATATAAAAAGACCTGTATCAAATATTTTTTTTATCTTTGCCATGGAAACATTTTCCCTAAACTTAGATATGCCTAAAGACATTCTATATGATCAGGTGTGTGTGTGTGTGTGTGTGTGTGTGTGTGTGTGTGTGTGTGTCAGGGGGGGAGAAAATGTAAAAACAGGAAAATGAGAGGGGAGGGGATTTCTCACCTGAAGCTCCATCTCAGCATGAGGTAGGGATGGTTTGGTGACCCCTGGCTCCATTCTTTTCATTGCGGCTTTTCTCATTTCCTTCCTTAAACAAAGAATAGTTACAAATCAAAGAATTTCTAATGAGATGATTACAGAGTTAAAAGGTAGAGTCTCTTAATCCCATAATTCTGTTTTTAATTCATCTCACTCCTCACCCCCAGCTGCCAGAAGTGACATCAAGGGAGGAGGTGGGTCTTTCTTTTGTCATTGCTCTGTGTAAAACCTTTCATTACACAACATGGCACTTAGAATCCTCTCCAAGTTCATCCCAATCCAATAGGAAATATTTAAATTTTCCAGAAAAAACTATACAATATGCATTTTTGCCATGAGTAGGAAAACATATCTAAAAATAAAGTGGAACATCTGAATTTGCCAGCATTTCTGGATTATTCTGGCATGTACATACTGTTTTAACTGAAATATTGCTTGGGAATATAGTATATTTTCTGGGAGTGAATCGTTGTTACCTTGTAATACTCTATTTAAATGTTTTTAATTGCTGGCATGTGTTTTAATGCCATAAATAAGCGCTTGTTTGAAATGTCTTTTAATTGTACCAGGTAGCATTTAATACAGCTTATCTATCTCTTCCTAAAGGATCATTTTCAGTCCTGGCCCTGAGGAAGGCAGGCGTGAGGAGCAGGCAGGCTTTCACCCACAGCATTCATGGTCCTCTGAGATGGAAAAAAATAAAGAAGCCGGTATCTGGATTTAAGTTCAAATGCGCCATCCTGCAAAACCCAAGGTGAGATGAACAAAGGAAAAAAGAGCTGAGACGTTGCTGGTACCTGTTCTGTGCCAGGTGCCACCCCCACATCCTCCCTTTGATCCTACCCCTGAAGGTATGAAGGGCATTTTCCGATGAGGGGGTTGAAACCCAGAGGTGAGATAATTTGGGTAGCATCTCACAGAAACAGTGGTAGAATTAAGATTCAAACCCAAGTCTTTCTCAAAGCAAAGCCTGTCTTCCTTCAGTGACTCTCTTCACCCCTCCAGGAGCAGAGGTTCCTACTCAGTTTTTCACCTGGACTTCCCCTTGGCAGGGGTCACAAGCTGCTGAACCTTTCTTCTTTGTTTCTTTGTAGACACAACAGCTTTATTAACCAATGTGAACCAACTGCCAATTTTTTATTTTATTTTTTTTAAGATTTTATTTATTATTATTTATAGCGAGAGAGGGGAAGGGAGAGAGGCAGAGAGGGAGACAAACATCAACGTATGGTTGCCTTTTACCGGCCGCCTCCAGCTATGGACCTGGCTGGAGACCTAGCTTGCAACCTGGTTATGTTGCCCTGGCTGGGAATCAAACCAGCGACTTTGGGGTTTGCAGGCTGGCACCCTATCCACTGTGCCACCAGTCAGGGCCCCAACTGTCAAATTTAAAGCCAGAAGATTTGACATAAAATTCTGATTTGGGCTTCTTCTGAAAAACAGAGCCTAAGACAACGTAACAGCACCCGGTTACTAATGGCAACTAATACCTGCAGCTGAAGGACAGCTGTGCTTTCTCCAAGGCTGAGAGTCTCCAGGTCACCCCTGCCTGTCACACATGGCTAACAGCCCAGCTCCATGGCACTGAGTTTGCCATCCCTGGATGAGTGGTATCAAGTCAAGTCTCGTGCAAGCAGGGCACGTGCCTTGCCAGTCGGGAGCCGGTGCAGTGGCCACAGCTGGGAGCGGTAAAACTGAATGAAGGAAATAGGACTGAGCACCCACCTTGAACCTGTGACTTCTTTCAGACCTGCTCAATCTCTAACCAAGAAAAATAACAGGCCCAGGTGTTTGAAATTTTGCCATAAAAATGTTTCAACCTGCCTTCAGCAGAATAATGACCTCCCATGAATTTCAGTTAGGAAAATAAAAAGAGCAGGGGTCCAAGAACCTGAAAACAAGAATTTTCATCCTCACTCAGTTACTAAACTCACCTTCCAATCTGTAAACAATACTGAGCCTTGGTTGGATGTAGGTGCCACATCTGTACACAGAAAGACCTGGACTGTTGAGGGACAGCAGCCATGCAGGTAATGCAAACACTGACAGACAGTGGGGGCGGAGGGGCCGGGTCTAAACAGAGGACACTAGAGAGAAGGGGCAGCTGCTGCTTCCCTCCAGACCATTGTCACCCCGCGGGAATCTGGGCTCAGGGCTGCTGGATTGTCCCACTTTGCCAGAGGAGCCAGAAATACATATGAGCCTTTGTGTGTGCGTTTTCATTTGAAATGCCTGACTCTTCAAAATATTAACAACTAATTCAAAAAGCTTTCAACTCCACATAAACCAACTCTGGGGGTTGGACTGGCCCTCAGGCCCTCCCTCCGTGTTCTGTCTCAGGACTAAGCCCTATCTAGCATTAGGACTCTGGAATTTTAAGTACTGAGCAGACAGAATTTTCCTTGGGAAAAAGAGAGGGGTGCAGGTAGGGATGTTTCAGTGGCAAAGCTGGGAAAATTGGAATGTGAGGCAGTCACGATGTGGCCCATTTTGCCCTCCTCTGAGTGGTGCGCTTCGCCTGCACAAAGCAAGAGCTGTGGATACATGCACTCCCAGACATAATATGGGCATCACTCCCTGACACTGAGTGAGGACACTCTGCTGGGAGAACAGGACAGAAGGAAGGTGGAAATGACTCTCTAGGGACATGGGAGCAACACAACCATTCCCTGGAAAACCAAGGAGGAAGGAGGTACAAACATTTTTAAAGCAAGTACTTTGTGCTAGGTATTTATATATCTTAGTCCCTGAGTCTTTCAGGTAGATGCTGGTGTCACCCATCATTAATTATAGTGATGACAACATACTGGCGATTTTTCACATACCAGGCTCAGTGCAAAGTGATTCCACTACATCTTACCTTGCCAGCACCATGAGAGAGATTCCTTTATGGCCAATATACAAGTGAGAAAATTAACACCTCAAGACTCAGCAATTTGGCCCAAAAGGTACAGCTAATTAATTAAAAGTGGGATTCAAATTCTGTCAAAATAACCACCCTGGCTGGTTGCACAGTGGATAAGACACCAGCCTGAGAACGCAAAGGTCGCTGGTTCGATTCCCAGCCAGGGCATATAACCAGGTTGCAAGCCAGGTCTCCAGCCAGATCCATGGCTGGAGGCAGGTGAAAGGCAACCATACATTGATGTTTCTTTTCCTCTCTGCCTCTCTCCCTTCCTCCCTCTCTGGAAATAATAAATTAATTTTTAAAAAATTTTTGTCAAAATTATAGTTCTCCTCTATGTGCAATAAATTTATGTGCAAGTATATTCAATTAATATTGTTGAGTATATCTTATATTTGGTATTGATGAGATGTGATTTCTCTAGACTATTCCAGAATGAATTTTAAAAAATCACAAAGCATGATAGAAAAATAGTATGTATATTACAAATCACTATAGACATGTCTAGATAATTATTGTTTTGCTAATTTATATCATTGTTTACTACATCAGAATTGTATGTATCCACAAATGAAATCTAAATAAAGTAAAATCCACCTGAAGCTTTCTTGAAAATAATCTAGTTTTGCAGATTCCTGCTGTCCTGTGTGACCCCCACACAGCTCGAGTACATCTGAGAGTAGACTTGATGACATGGTCTGTCACCTACACACCACCCTCCCTAGTGCCGGCAAAACAAATCACCATGCAGAGCACTTCGGCCACCAAGCAGATAAAGTAATTTTGATTTTTTTCCCTAAGTTGTGAGCACTTGCTAATGACAACCCATTCAGTACTAAAGTAAAATAATTTCACAATATCAAGGCACTGAACGTGGATACTTTGAAATTTGGGTTAACATTCAGATTATCACTCAAGACATGATCTATAGCCAATTCTAAATGAATGATTTTTTTTCAAAAACCCTATTCCCTTTCTTAGGGTTCACCAGCCTTCTCAGTACAGGCAGGCATCCATTGACATTGGCTTAATACTTTCAGGATAGGCCTCGTGCCTTGGCGATATTGTGGATTCCGTTCCAGGCCACTGCAACAAAGCAAATACCACAAAAAAGCTAGTCATAATTTTTTGCTGGTGGAAGGTCTTACCTTTACTTTGTTAAAAACATACCATCTGAAGCCCTAGCTGGTGTGGCTCAGTGGATTGAGTGCTGATCTATGAACCCAAGGGTCGCCAGTTTGATTCCCAGTCAGGGCATATACCAGGCCAGGACTCCAGCCAGGTCCCCAGCTGGATGCACGTGAAAGGCAAGCATACATTGATGTCTCTCTCCTTTTCTCCCTTCCTTCCCCTCTCTCTAAAAATAATGAAAAAACCTTAAAAAAAGTAACATCTGAGAAATATAATAAATAAAGCACAATAAAACAAGGTATACCAGTATGCAGTATGTAAATTGCACTTTGGGCTCAACAAAAATGTTTAAAGTGGTTTTTTTTTCAATTTTTATTATCATTGTATTTGCCTAAAACAAAATTTTCATCAAGCTTTCATTCCATGAACTTGTCTTCATGTGCTCATTACTTCCTACAATGTGTCCATTTTAAAAATACATTTTAGAAATTGTGTCACTTTTTATACCAGGAGTTAGTCAATATTTTCCCCTTTGTCACATATTTTAGTTATTTTTCTGACTTTGAATCCATTTTCACACACAATATATGGCTGCACCCTGATAACACAAAATGTACAACTTATTTAAAAATATATCCCAAACTTGCTTATCTGACGATGAAGCCTTCTAAATTGATTCAAAAGAAACCATATATATACTGGATAGACTTACTACTTAGGAAATCTATAAAGTTGTTTCTTATAATTAGGCACACAGAGAACTCCCCAAATATGTGGAAGTGAGATGGTCACTGGAGCACTTAGTCCTCACCCCTTTAGCTCTTTCAGATGTTTCGTGCAGCCTAATAGCTAAATGTCACAGTTCTGTGCCCAGTGAATCAAGGACTTTCCTGGCATCAACCTGCCTACATCAGAATAAGCAATATGTCAGAGTCATCAGAATTAGCCATCCACTAAATTCAATTTCATAAGGCTGCATCATCCTCAGCATTTCACCTTCATGCACAATTTATTATAATTTCCTGTGAAAAGCTAAAGGCTCAGGACATGCATATGCTATCGGATTCCTGAACAGAAAGCCCTTTCCTGGAGCAGTTTGAGACCCTGGAAAGCAACTCCGACTGTAATTGGGTGTCTTCTCAGAGCATCTGACAGGCTTCATGGGGAAAAAGAGATTGAAGACAAAATGCCAGGATTTTACCGATTGTGAGAAATCCCTGCATCCTCCTTCCGCTCTTCAGCACTGACAAGATGAGAAGCTTCAAACAAGAACTCCCAGGGCCTGTCTGAAAGCCTCCACAGACAGTCCTGCTTTCCTGGAGCTCCAGGCAGGCACCACCGCAGAGAGGAGGCAGGCAGACAGGAACTGCCTGAGGCACTTTCAAAGTGGGACTGGCAATGCACCTCATCTGCAGTTATCTTAACTTTTCTAAAATCACTTCTTCTGTTTTGCAAGAAAGAATAACCATCAGGCACTGCAGTGCCGCTAAAAATTGGGCAGGAAAATGAAATACTATTAAGGAGGGACTGTCAAGTAAAATCTAATATTAGAAACATTAACAAGGATGTAGTGGCATTTTGCTGGCCTCTAGTTGAAATGGTGCCTCTCGGGTTATTTTGAACCCAGGAGAAAGGTTATCTTGAGACTTCATAGGAAGGCCCTCGTTGATGTAAGTGACACGGATGGAAACCTTCCACCCTGAAAAAAACAAAAGAAAACCCCAGTAAATTTAAGGATGGGAGACAGGAACTGAATCCTCTCCGTGGTCTGACCTAATTCATTAGGTTGGTCATTGGTTACCAACAAAGCTGGCTGTGTGCTCATCTCATACAAGGTCTGTTTTCCACAGGAAAAGCAGAAACAAACCACAAGAAGGTTCTGTCACCAGTACACATAGGTTTCTTGGCGGGGCAAAGGTGTCAGGCCCCCACCAAGCCAGGGGCTGCCAGCAGTGCCATGAGCCTGTGCTCCTCTTCCCAACCGTACACACTGAACAATAACTCAAATCCATCACAAGATCACCCGTCAGTCCTCCTCAGTTAAATGGGTCTTTATCTGGAGAGAACAATGGGAATTATAGGAAACTGGTGGCCTCACATCACAGAACTATAAATAGTTGCGGTTAAATGCAGCCCTATATTTTTGTTTTTCAATTTTAAAATGAAGTTACTATTGGAGAGAGGATACTTCCCTGTGGGTCAGTTAGCGATGCCCGGTGAGCCATCTTATCTAGGTAATTAGGGACCAATTCAGTTTCCAATCCGACAAATCACCAGCTCTCAACAGGAATTTTAATCAGAAGACTTGCTTGCTGGGCTGAGATTGCCCCCAGCGAACAGAACATTACTGACCTTTCCTCCACAGGAAATGTAAGTTTGTATTATTTGGTGGGGAGGATTCCTGCCATTTCCCTGCGGATCAAGATTAGAGATGAACTTTCAAGTTCAGTCATACGTTAAAAACACAGACACATAAACTGTGAAAAGCCAGAAGCAGAATGATGTCTTTCCCCTGATGCAAAGGTCACTGCTGTTTTCGCTCCTTCCTCCCGCTGGCCACACCCCCCACGCTGGCTGTCCCCTGTTGGGGAACTCAAACTGGAAAACAGCCATACTTACGGTCCTGGCACGCTCATTGCATGAAGATTCTCTACTGTATTTCAATTTGCTCTCTCATTTGCTTCTTAAAGGAAAAGTTAGTTGCCTTGTGACAGGCCAGCACAGGACATCTTTTAAAAATGTGTAAATAAGATTATACTTATCAGAATATTTCTGGTTTGGTCTAGAAAGTTCCTGACTTGTACCACTAAGGGAAAAAGAAAAAAGAAAAAGTAAATATTCCTTGATGGAACTTGCTGCTCTCAAAATAAACTGTTGCAAGATACAATTCTTTAAAGTGCTGTGTCATCACCTATTAAGTCGTTTAGGGAGTCATGTAAAAAACAGATCCTCTACCCCAATACAGTCAATAAAAATAACTTAGGAAAGCTACTTACCATGACTCAGTATTAAATTAGCCATTGCTTTTATACTTCTAAAACTTACTTTATAAATTGATATAACTATGAAACACAGTCTCTAGGCTCCCACACAACATTCATTTAATGATTTAGGATTGAGAGAGGTAGGAAGATCTTAAACTTAGAATTATAGCAAACGTGAAACAGATTTAACAACCTAAGAGAGACTCAGGACTAAAACTTTATTATACCTTATTTAAAGATCATGTGATCTGAAGCCAAGGTCAGCCTACATTTCTACCTCAACACTTAGCTTCTAAATTAATTTTCAGTGTAATTTGCTTAGCTACACTATAGCATCTGATTCTGAGAGGATATACATTTATCACCACATATCAGAAAATAGTTAGGAAGTCTAACCTGTTGTAACTAACTTATAGGTCTAGTCTTAGAAGCAATTTAGAAATACTTTAATGTTTATAAATTACTCCTTAATTTTGCAATCTGTATAATGCATGCTTTACAGTTTAGTCATGGATGGGTACGGTTTTTTTAGCCTTTGTTATTTGTTTTTAAAAGGTATTTAAACCAGTAGTTTGGAGACTGCTTTATCTTGATAGGCAGGTTTGATTAAGCACCGTTTTTATGAATTGTCTTCATCACTAAAGTGAGGTATATATATGAGAGGAAAATCACTTCGAAATTCAGTTCTTCATAAAAGAAAATACCTAAAATTGTTTTAAAATTGACTTTTCATGGTGTGTGGCCTACTATGGTATTATTTTAATGCTACCAAAGTGAAAAGTGAATAAAAATGAATGATGCAAACATCCTTAGACACCAAAAGTAAATAATGTCTGTTCCTTTATTATAAGTCATCCAGGGGGAAAAAAATCAGTAACCATTGCACCAGCCACAGTGCTAAGCCCCGTATTTCAGTTCTTTCCATTGCATATCCTGCTGCTTGGTTCCAGGTTGACCGGGCTCTTTCCAGTTCTGCATCCTTCAATTCAAGGAGCAACCTTAGCAGTGCTCATGAGCTAAACTGCATGAGAACAAAGATAACTGCTTCCCTAAGTTCATCTTGCTCTTTCCTGCAGGTTTCCTCCCACCGCCCTACCCTGGGAATTCTGGGTAGGACTCTCTGTCCCTCTCTAAGTGGTTACAAGAAGTGCCCAAGCTAAACAGTTTCTGCAAAAAAGATCTTAGAATTATCCTGGCATAATTATCCTAATCAACAAAAACCAACCAACTACAGGTCAAACTTCAGAGACAAAGACTGTGTGGAAGTTAAATGAATTAAAGCATGAGATCAGGCCTTTTACAAAGTGCTCCAGATTCTATCACCTTGCTCTAATTCTTGCATATTTTGGCAGTCATGTTATTATTTTTTTTCCTGTGACTTCACAGAAATAAGCCATTTAAAAAGTCCCGAGATGGTTACAAAAGTACTGTTCACACACACTGCATCTACACAAAGCCCATGACACTGAGAACATTGGGTTAAAGTTGGAGGGCTGAAACTGAAGTTATTTTTAGGATACGGCCAGAGGGAGAGGACCAGGGGCTGGGTGGAAGTGGGCTAAAAGGGGTGGGGAACATCTGTAATAGTGTGAATAATAAAAATATAGTTAAAAATAAAAATATAAATAGGAAAGTTATTGTTAAATCTGAACCAGGTGATAATTTTTTTAAAAAAGGTGTTACTGAACCAACCTAAAAGTTTTTCTTAGTCTCCACATTGATTGCATTGCTTCTTTCATCTTGGACACTATTAATTTTGTAATGGTTGGAACAAATCTAGAGAAATTACCCCAAACCCTAATAGACAGGCTGACCTTAGCATACTGAGGCCTTCTATCCTCATACTTCTCCAAATATGAGGTAAATTTATTTATTTGTAAACATACTTCATCTCTTTTTAAAACAGTAACTTCAAAGTTTCTTGAATAGTACTTTAATGATAGCACATAACTATTATCATGTTGTCTAACTGATGGTAAAACTGTCATGATAACCCAACTCCATGACACCTTTGGTTGTATGTACACAAAATAAAGAGAAAGCAATATTTAACTTAAGGAAACATCATAGGCTTTCTGAATATTAACTGTCATCCTGAAGAACCAGCTACTAAATGGTGCTTATTTTATTTTTTGATTTAATTTATTGGGGTAACATTGGTTAATAGGATCATATAGGCTTCAAGTGCATTTCTATGATACATGATCTGTATATTGCACTATATTAACTGTCATCCTTAAGAATCAGCTACTACCTAATGTACAGTCAAAGCATTGTGTGCACACAGTAGGTTCTCAATAACAGAATACAAATAAACCTAAGCACTTCTACTTTTGGAAGCAGTCAGAGGAAAACTATATATACTCTTGAATAGTGACTGATTTCAATACAAAACACAGAATGGGTATGAGGCATGGCCCATACAAGGCAGGCCTTGGGAAGCAGCCACAAGACTTCCCAGGTATGCTGAATGTAGGCTGTGGATGGGGAGTTATTCATTAAACAACCCACATAAAGAGGCTTGTTAGTACAAAATTTTAATGGAGCAATGCCACACACACAGGGTTGTTATAAAATCTAATTATGGATCTAAATTGGTATGAATGGAACACTGCTTTGAAAAGCCTTTAGGAATAAACTGTCTTGAGAAGTTCCTTTAATTTCAAAAGATCCAATCACACACTCACAGGGCCCATTTCCACCTCAATTTTCCATTGCCTCATCTGTTTTTATTAAAACTAGCAGCTACAGAGGTATAGTGAATGCAGATTTGACCCAGACAGGCCATTTTGCTTATAACTAGATATGAATTGCTTTTTAAAAAGATTTTGCCTATTTGTCAATCTCTTAGCTATATCACAAAACCTTAAAGGAAAAAATTAATATCATTCTGTGATTATGTCACAGAATGAAGAATTCTACAGTTACACATAAAGAAGTTATTATTTTTTCCTTCAGAAGCTATGAAAAACTAAACTGTATAAATCATGAGATATTATTGGAAAAAATATCAAAAGATGCTTAATAATTTCTTTCTGAAACATGAAGACAAGCTGAATTCCCAATAGTCCTTGTCAAAGTCAGTTTGCACCATGACTTGATGACAAACGAGGACATTGTTAGCAACTCCAGAAAACTCCAGCAGAAATAACTGACAAGTTTCCCTCTGGGCTCTCCACTTACCCTAGGCAAATCAAAAACAACCTTCAATGTAGAAATACACACTAGAAACCAGACCAGGTATTGAGATGACAGCCTAACAAGTCTACTGGAGAGAGGTAAATATGCAGGTATTGGTAGAGGTAAGTATCTTCTTCTCTATAAGGAGAGTAGAGAAATGAAGAAAATGAATGCATACTGTGAATGAAGATTTCATATTAAGTAAAAGCAGTAGGTATGCCTGACAGGATGTTGGCCATAGCTTACTGGAGCCAAGTTAATTATAGCAAATACTTGTTGAGAATGCACTATGCTGTACAGTTTGAGAGCCAGCTGGTCCTAAAGATGGAGAGAAGGACTTGTGGGTTACCCAAAGGAAGCTCTTTGGACCACACCTAACCCTGTGCCTACAGAATATGACGTCAAATCTGCTCCCAGAAGTGGTGTCAGCATCAGAGAAGAGGGAAAGGAGAGGGAGAACAAAGGAGAAAGAAACCACTTTCTAGACACTTTCTGAAGTTGGTATTTATACCTTTGTTGCCAAAGTTTCTGGAAATGAAGTGGATCAGAACACATTCATATTCTCTCTCTCTCTCTCTCTCTCTCTCTCTCTCTCTCTCTCTCTGCTCTAAAAGAAAAGGTCAAAAGGATCTTCAAATGATTAGAGATGGCTGCCTGCAGGAATTATGGGGTATGAATTAGAAAGTTCTGCAGGGTAAAACAGTATCATGTTCTTAAAAGACAGGGCACTGATAACCACAGCCACTTTCGACACAAATAATGGATTCTGCAAATGGGATAGTCAGCAATGTTTCACCACGTGGTTCAGAAGCCCAACCAAAAACAGGAGTGAACAAGAAAAGGTTCATAACACAAACTTCAGGAATCCATTGAGACAGAAGGGTTCTGTTCTGATATCTTTAATTTCTGAAATTTGTTAAGCCTTTATATTAGGAACTAGAAAGCAAATCCAAGAAATTTTAAAACTGCTGCACTGGATAGAAATTACTAGCAAAGAAAGCCCTGGCTGGTAGATAAGGCACCAGCCTGCAAACCCAAAGGTTGCTGGTTCGATTCCCCAGCCAGGGCACATAACCAGGTTGTAAGCCAGGTCGCAAGCCAGGTCTCCAGCCAGGTCCGTAGCTGGAGGCAGGTGAAAAGTAACCATACATTGATGTTTCTCTCCCTCTCTTCAAATAATAAATAAAATCTTTTTTTTTTTTAAAGAAATTACTAGCAAAGAAGTGAAGAACCAAAATAAGGCATCTCATATATATATCTAAAAATGCTCTTTAATTTTTAGTCCTGCTAGTTCTCAAGCCCATGCTCAAACATTTAATAAGATAAAATTCCAAGCAGAGAAATTAGACTCAAAGAGGAAATTGTTGATATTATAATAGATGTAGCCATTTACATCAGCAATTTCCAAACACTATAGTCATGATTTTTAGAGTTTTTAACAACTGAGTTTATATCGCCAATATACATATATCCATTTATATACTTTATGCATGTACTGCATTTGATATGATGTACAAAACAAATTAAAAATGTAAAAGAAAAAATTAACAAATATTTATTTAAGTAGGTCTAATACTTTCTTCCCACCTCAAGTGGATCATGTTTGCATGGCTTGAAATGTCAACTGCCCAATTCAGAAAACACAGGTTTATCAGTCCATTAACTGGATATGAGGGGCCACATATATTCACTCACCCATACCTGTTTTGAGATTTTGCAATATTATATCCAAAACATATTTAAATATTAAAAATAAAATACTATTTCTTTTTACTATTTAGAACCTTTTTAAAGCAGTTGTGGGAAGAATAAAGACATGGCAAACCAGGGGTTTCAAAGATTGTTTTTATTACTGCCAATGGCTGCACTTTATGCACTATGTGACAGGCATTTTATAATACATACATTATGATACATCATGTCTAATTCTCACAAGAACTATAAAGCAGAAATTATGTTTCCCATCTTGTAAAAAAGTAAATCTAAGGCACATGATCAACCATATCCTGCAAATGAGCAGTGAAGCCAAGGTGGATGAGATTTTATTTTTAAATCACATAAAATCAGGATGGTCACAATTACAGCACATTATGTGAAGGGTCAGCACTTTAGGTCTTTCAATGTGTGTTTTTGTTTTTGTTTTTGTTTTTTCATTCATAGCTGGCTCCTTAGAGCAGAAAGAGGGGAACAGAGAAATAAGCTGTTGACAATTAAAAATTCTTTAACAGTCCCCAGACATTTTCACCTCCTCCTCCCCCCAACCCCCAACCCAGCAAAGTTTTTAAATCCTAGAAAGATGTCTACTGGAAAGAGATCTGCAGGAGAGAATTCTGGGCATGGTTACAGGAGTTATCCAAACTCGGCCCAGGATAAGTTTCTACTGATAGAGCTTCCTGAAACCTCAGGGCCACATGTGCACCGTTTTCAAAAACAACATCCCCTAGTCTTAGAAAAGGTCTTGGGAAGGGTAAGTTTTGGAGCATGCAGAGCACACACAGCATCCTGTTCGCCTGGGGAAGACCAAGAGCAGTGGAGAGGAAGGAAGCCCTATTCCCTCCCCACTCATCTAGGGGCGGAATGCACAGTAGGGGCCTCTTAGACTTACTTTCTCTCAAGACCCAGAGTTCCCAGCTTTCCCAATTGGGGCCTGACACTGGCTACTTGGTACCCAAAAGCTCATTCCTCTTCCACATGAGTATGCAGCTAGCACCTACACCGATAAGAACTCTGGAACGCCAGAGACTCCCCAAAATTGAGAGGCTCCTCAAGAATGGAGAAGTTACTTTAAGGTTAAAAAAAAAAAAAAAAAAAAAAAGTTTTTTGAATTAGAATTGCTGACCGAAATATTTGGCAGTTTAACTCTCATGATTTGAAATTTCACTGCTCAGTTCTTCACCAGAAAACATGGGTCGAACTTAATGATTTCCTTCCCTAGAGATTTTTAGTTTTAGAATGATATATGACATACCTCTGTCCAGGCTGGTTTGGATCATAGGAGAAGTAGAAATGGATGAACCTTCAGGCCTTTTCCAGTTTTATATTCCCAGATAGCATTTTCTTCTGCCTGAGAGGCCCTTACCTTTCTAGCCACTTGGCAAACTCCTCCTCACCCTCCATAACTTCTCCAGTGGAGCTTTCCATACACTTAAAGTGGAATTTAAAAATCTTAAATCTGTGTTTATCTGCAGCACTCATTTTATAAGCTAAGAACTTGTAGTCAATGACTTACCCCTGGGCTGGCACATCATATAATCACAGACCATAGTTGGTGGATGAATAAGTAAAGGTTGAATTGTTAACTTGAAGGAGCATCCATTTCCACGGATACAGTAGTTTGGTTTAGTAGGTGGTTCTATTTCAATAAAAATGTGTTTGTTTTTATACACATTACATAAAATCCACCATAGATCTCTAAGCATTCTGTTTGTAACCTCCCAAGACCACACACCTGCTTATTTATATACAAAGGCACCCTCTCTCATGACTAGTCACGCTATAAATCTAGGGTAACACAAATGAGGTAGCTCTCACAACTTCTCTATTTTGACAATTAGGAATTATTATCATTTGCAGCATTTCCTAGGATTTCTAGTGGGGAAAGTCATGCTTCCAATTATTTATTCTCTGGTATCTCTCTTCTAGTCAAAAGGATCCTCAAAGATAGCAATGAACAATGTAAAGAAAATGTAAAGGAAAAAACACCTCCATCTATTTCACTTTGAGAGCTTGATCCAGCAAGCATTTAAGAAATAAATTTCTGGGGGAAAATTTATACCCAACAAAGTATTATATGCCCTTTCCTTCTTTAAAAAAAAAAAAAAAAAAAAAAGTCACTTTGTCACATGTAATGAATTTCTTTTGAACTATGAGTGGGTTACTTTATGTGGCCTAACATAAAACAGTATTCAAACCTAGAAAGATCCTAATTCCTTACGCATTTTTCCTTACAACCACATCAATTTCTTATGAGTACGACACTTAAATATGAAATATGAATAAAAATAACAAAACTCAAACTTTATTATAAATAGTAGAAAGTAAAATACAAAAATCTATCAATTAATGCAGGGTTCTAATTGGTCATTTCAAATGATGGCCTACAAGGTCTGTCCCGAAAGTATCGAGCCAACATCAATATAATGAAAAGAGTTTGCACAGCTGATACTTTCAGGACAGACCTCATACATTGGGAGACTTCTTGAATAGAAACAGTTTTCATATAATTTCATATACCTATCACGTCAAGAATGCATATGTTTAAATGCACTTTGGGCCCTAACTAACTAAAGCACACCTCTGTCATTTCCACTGCACCCCAGGATGAAGGGCAGTACAAGAGGAAAAAAAGTCATTACAACATCCATTTATTTATTTCCTTGTAACTCTCACCTTGCCTCACCACCAACTCAGCTATTTCAGTTCTTTAACTACACCTCCACCTGAACTCTTCTAGAAAGTGGGCCAGTCCAACTTAGCTGGCTACCAAGAACCGTAGGAGTAACTGAACATGGTTGGCATGCCTTGCTCCTTCCTAGACTGTTATTTTAAGATTTTGCCTGTAGGTATTTTTCATCTCCTACTTTCTTACGAAGGCCCTTTTTTCCCTCTTTCTACACAGATCAGCAATGTAAGTGAGCATATCCACTAAGTTGGCCATGTTACTGAAAGAAAAATGAACAAGATAGTTTTCTCGGATTTCAGCCTTATGTAATTTAAGCTCCCCTTCTCTAAAATTGCTCTTTATTCTACAAATCATTCACTTGGCATTTATATTATGCCACTGTTCCCTCCCTCTCCCAACACGTCTTCATGAAGCATGTCCTGAAAGGTGGAACCAGTATTAAGTCTTTTTGTCCCTCAAGTGCCTACACGTGCTTAGCAGGCACTTTGTGGGTAATGGCAATGGGGACCAGCCTCCTCTGTTCTTTAGTGGCAAGAGAGGGCCTACAATGGTCTCTTACTCAAAAACATTCAGACCATTTTTCAATTCACACTATAATCCGTGGCAGGGGGTGTGGTGGGCAAATAGGTTTTATCACCAGTTTAAGGCTGATCAGTTCAGTAGCAGCTGCTCTGAAGGGCTGGTTTATGGAAGATAACGAGGCCACATCTGGACTGAGTCTGTGCCCTGATGGATCAGAGACGTCCTCTGTGTGCCTTGGCAAGAACTGCGGTGGTACGTGTGCTCGGTGTTTGCCATCTGGGCTACAACCACTTAGCCAAAGTCTGAATTTCAATTCGTTCCTTTCCCTAACTGAAGTATCAGGCCAAAAATAGACAACTCAATCCACTGAGCCACACCAGCCAGGGCTGGTGAAGAATATCCTTCCTTTGGTGAATCAGACTTCTGGGTCAACATCATGAGCCCAGTGTTCCCTTCTCTTGCATTGAGTAAGAATATTCTCAAGGGCATTCAGCAGGAACTTTCAAAGTGCTGCTACCTTTTCTACAAAAGCAAAAACATCAAAGCTCTCCATTCCAAAAGCTACCAGAGCTCAGGTCACCTAAGGATTCCACTGTGTGGCTACTCTTTTTCATCCCAGTAGATGGATGCTGCTTTCTTCTGTTTAAAGCGTTCCCTTTTCTCAATGCTGTGTTCTCCCAAAAATCTGGACATCAAACACAACTGCAAGATCGGGGTGACATTTTAGGAGATGTAGTTTCACACTTTTTTCTCGTGCAAAAAAGTCGTTTCACAATGGGGAGAAGTCAAATTCAACATCTCCGCTACACTAGAGTAACAAAGAGTCCTGGGCACTCAGAAAACTCGAAATAACAAGTCAAATCCATTCTCTTTTGATTTGTTTCTAGTACTGATCTCCTCAGCCAGAAATTTCCTCATTTTCTTCTAATGTAAAATATCAAAGAATCCATCTCCTAATTCTTATTTTAAAAAGCATATTACAAAGTGAGGGCACATCATTAAGTGCTGACAACCTCCACTTCTAGCTTTCTAATCGCATTTATTATATCTCCAAGGTAAATCTTCATCAATTTTCATTTACCTAATCAAATTATTTTGTTGAAAAGCCAATTTTACCCAATACTTGCTGTCCTCTCTGCATCCTTGCTCTCTCTCCACCCCAGCTCTTCTAGAGCAGTGGTCCCCAACCTTTTGGTACCAGGGACCAGTTTTGTTCTCCATGGATAAGGGGTGGGTGTGGGGGAGGGGACACAGGAGGCAGCACTGAGGCAGCAATGGGGGCAGCAAGGAGCCTCAACAGATAGGTAGGAAGGAAGCTGGGGACCCCTGTAGAGAGAGCATCTCTGCCATTAATAAACTGCTTGACAGTGTCTCCTACTTTCTATGAGAACAAACACTTAGGCCGGGGTCATTTAAAAGTTCCCTTTAAAAAAATTAAATAATTATAATGGAATAAAAGCCTTTCCGAGATAAAAAAAATATATATATAAGTTAGAATGAGTTAATAAATAAAAATAGGTTGCTTTTCTCAGTATCTCAAGAAATATTCCTTCTGTAGTGAAAGGCCAATAGGCCTTTACAAGTGAATACAGAATCTTCTAAAAGCTTCCCCAAGCCTTAAATATTAAAAATGACTTAAAAAAACATTAAAGGAAGGGAAAAAGACAGTAACCCACACATGGGAATTTATAGGGCTTAAAAGGGGCGATGCACATGACTCCAGGGGCCTGGAGCAGTAGCCCAGCTGAGCCTGAGTCCAGAACATCTGGGAGCTCTGAATGAGTTTACATTTTAACCCACAGTAGTTCCTTCTCTGGCTGCAGACTGCAGGAGCCCAGGGACCAGAGGTACAAACACAGCTGACGGAAGAAGGCAAGGGAGCAAGAGAAGCTCACTGCAAATTGAGACAAGCACTGAAATTCTATTGCTACCCTATGCATCAGCTGAGCCTCTAAAACATGGTATTTGGGGGGGAAAAATTAAAGTCATGTGGTACTGCAATGTATTTAAGGGCAGGCACTGTAAAATAACTTCATCAGATACATATGGCCAAAAGTGTGCCCTGTTCTGTTCACAGTATACAGTTCTTTTTAAAGATTTTATTATTTTTAGAGAGAAGGGTAGGGAAAGAGGCAGAGAGGAAGAGAGACATCAATGTATGGTTGCCTTAGTATAGAATTTTTAATTCAATAAAATGAGGGGGAAAAGTTCAAAAGTAGAACACATTGAAAGACCAAAGAAACAGGATGTTTTCAACTCAAAAAGATCCAGCCTAACCCTTTTCCCCCAACAGGACAGTATCTACCAAAAGAGCACCAGTCTATGTAGTGCAGAGAAAGGAAGAACGAATTCATGAAGGGGCTCTGCAAACACATTGTGAAACTAGTGATGTTGATCTTTGGAACTTTTTAGCAAGCCAAATTTAAAATTATATATCTTTACTAATCAGCCCATATGTGCACCATTGCTCCAACTTTAAACCCCTTTATTTCAGCCATGGAATTTTACTTGTTTCTAAGTAAAAACAAAACAAAACACTACATACTTTTATTTCGCTCAAGAAATTATTCAGGGCACAGACAGGAAGAGATCTCACAGGTGCACAGCTATGTTTCCTAATGAGGGAACACAGCCATTGCCACGAACACATCCTTAACTTTGAAATGAGAATGAGCACCAAAAGTAATTTTTAAAAACAAAAATGGGGCCTAAAAATAAGTGGTTAGGTGGAATTCTTTAACAGTAACGAGCCTGTTGACGGTGGACATCGTTTAAAGCATCACACAACAATGTGTGTTTATATCACCCTTTTATTTCATAGTTAGAAATAATACAGTTCCACAGGGTAAATCATCAATAAATAACGACGTTTAATCATTAAACGTAAAAATCCCAACTCTTTGGCATCTGACAGGAGTCTATTTCTTGTCAAACTAATGACTGTATAGATATAGTTAATTTTAGTGATCATTCATCAATACAATATGTTACAAAGGTGCAATTTACGTTAAAGTATCAACAGCTGAAAATTTGCAGCCCACCAAGAAATTTGATGAACTCAGTAAGATATGGGCCAACTTCACCAAGGTTCTTTCACGGAGTTTGCCTCAGTGAAAGCATTATAAATGTTGATTAAGGTTCCTAGGATTTTCTAATACTAATTCTGCTCTAAGTAGTTTGCCATTCATTCTGGCTAAAGAAAAGTACCAACTGCACCAGGAACAGCCCACTGATTAATTAAAAGGTGTTCTTATTTTATAAGCAAGATGCCTAACACCTAAAAAACTCACAGCCCTGAAAATAAAATTTAAACTAAGCAGTTCTATGCTGCCAGAAATGCCAATTCAGATATAAATTGCACCTTCAAGAGTCAAAAAAGAAAAGAAATAGAAACTTTTACAAAAGGTAAAAGGTAAGTTACATACATTGTTTTGTTGTTGTTGTTGTTTTTCAAAATATATTCAAGAATAGTTGAGCTATATTTGTTACTAAAGCCAGGGCAATGTTTCTTTAGCAACAAATTAAACCAGTGCAATTGACATAAATTGTTAAGTAATCCAGGATTAACCCATTAAAACTGTAGAAGCACCTTAGGCTCCTACACTAATCCTAGAAACTGGAATTTCAATGAGCGCTTGTGCTGCATCAAACTAAAACCTGTAATGACCCAATGCTGAATGGTATCACTTCATCCTCAGATTAAGCATTTGATAGTAAAAATTGTGAGTTCCTCTATTAAAGTTCCATTCACTTACAGAACATTCAGATGCAAACTGTACTATGCCTATAATCCACAACTAAGATTTCTTTCCACTTTGAAGTTCCAGATGAATTTTAAATTAGAAAATAAGCTCAAAGGAAACTTTTTCAACTTATTAAAACTTCATATTGGAAACTTTCTGGAAAAGCTTCCCCCCTAACATATTGTAAAATAAATACTTTGTATCCCAAATTTAATTTTATTAAGACACACGTTAATAACGCTATAAAGAAATATTTTACAGCCATAGAGATCAATACCTTTCCATGCGGAAATAAAAAATTCATTGCTCAATAATATTATTGAGGCAAGTGAAGAAAGACTATTCTCTTGTCAATCCGAAATGTTATTTTTTTTTCAGTGCAAAACCAGTTATAAAATATTTAAACTCAATATTTAAAAATAAAAAGTGGTCCAATTCAGCAAGTTCAAGTTCTAAATTTCATAAAACAAATCATTACATACAGTTTATAGTAAAATACAGAGAATAAAGAAGTACTTGAGTACTGAAGATATAAATTTCTAATGAATCATATCAAGTCAGCAACAACCAAGCAGAACAGCATTCCTGATTCAAGCATCAGAATCGTAAAGATCTTACCGTACTAAAGCCTTTTCCCTAGCTAAAAAGCTATACAAACTAATGGTCAACATTCTGTTTTCTTTGTAGTTGCGTGCTCTAGAGTGATTTCTCCCCAAATACCTGTTTTATTTTTTTATTTCTGTATTCAAAATTTGATCCAACAATTTTTACGTTCCTGGAACACTTAGCTGATATAACCATCTATAACGTGAAGAGTCCTGTACAGAGTACAACAGTGGGTTTTCCTAGCCCGGTGCAGGCTGCCCTAAACTGGCTTACACACACGGCAGGTCGTTCAGGTGTTATTCCTGGCAAACACACGGTCCCCTCGGAGGGTTAGGTGTTGAAGCTGGTACTGTAGCACTTCTGTGTCCGCGGCTGGCTCCTTGATGTTCATTTTATCTAGGTTGAGGTAGTCCAGAGATTTGGAGTGAGCCCTCTTCCCTTTAAGAAGACAAAGAGGCAGAGGCCCGTGGAGGGCCTTGTAAGGTTCGTAAGGTAAAGATTTAGTGCACTTGTCTCCTGAGCTGGGCATCCGCCTTCGCCTCCTGCCATTGACAGCTGGAATCTCGTATGGCTGGTAGTACCTACTTCTGGTTTTGTATAAACGAGAGGAACGTGCAAGTCCTGCATCCAGCTGTTTGGAGCGCAAGGAAGGCACGGCTTCTCCCTTACTCTCTTCACCGCCTGTGCACTTCTGGGCTAACTTCAGGAGTTCTTCACCAGTTGTGAAGCCAACCAGGTAGTTAGAGTCCATGTGGAGGATCTGGTAGCCCGACACAGTCCGGCGCATGGGCGAGCACGGCGTGCTGGAGCAGCGGGGCTTCTCCGCCTCTGCCTTTCCCGGGGAGCTCGCCTCGGCCATGGGCAAGGGCAGGGTGCTCAGGGTACTTCTGGTCTCTCCATTAACATCTACTTCCATTTTAGCCACCAGTCTGCACACTCCTAAAAGCAGACAGACAGATTAGAAGCATGTAGTGCGCAGAACGGTGGGCCAAGTTGGATTATTTCAGGAGGTTCAGGGAGCATAAAATAACACTGGCCCGAAAGACAGCCAGTGTACAAGACAGATGTGCGTCTGCCTTGAAATGTCCCAGAGCAGGCATGCAATGACCTCTACTGCATCTCCACGTTAAGTCTGAAGTACGAATAAATGGTTCAAGTGGAGGAGCCTACGGAACACAGGATTTTCTAAATGCAGCGCTCCATTCAATCACGCCAAGTTTATTCCTTGATGGGACATTAAGCAAATCAAATGCAGATCCCAACGTTAAGAAAATAAAAATAATCAACACAGCTTCACAAGAATCCACAAAATACTTCCAACATGAAAATTAAAATCATTACACTTTCCATCATTTGATTTAAAATAAGTGCTCAGCTCTCCCACCTGCAATTCTTTTCAATAGTGTTAAGAGGCAAATAATAAAAAAGACAAAAGCTGATCCATTTCTACAAAGATTCTAATTTAGGCCAAAATCATTTTTGTATGGTATGGAGAAGTCTTAAGGCTCCCCTAAACCTTGTAATTGCTCCTCCTTCCATATCCCCAATCAATCCAATAAATCATTTGTAACATTAAACATATAAGATACCAGATGTTATTTTATTTGAACACTTAATAATCAAATACACCATGTACAGCACTATGCTTCTGAATTGTTAAGCAAATGGCAAAAGAACTAATATTTTATATTAATATTTTTCATTACAATAATCACAGTACAGTGTTGGGAAAACCCCAATGACAGAAAGTACCACAAAGTTGGGCTAGGTTCTTAGAAAATTGTACATAAATCAAATTTTGGAAAATAAACTGCTACAGGAACCTGAATAGCAATGCCATTCCTAAAAACACAATTTTAGGTATCTCAGATTGCTAACAAAAATGATGTCAAATAATACATGATTTTAGGATTAAATATTTACTGAAAAAGGCTATGATGTTAAGTAATGCTTATGAATCTTTTGTAAAACAAAACCTGAGCCTAATCAATGCATTTCCTAAATTTGGATATTCCTTTAAAAATCCAAGCAAGTAGAAAGCAACAGAAAAGCCACCACCTTTTCCCTTCATGTGCATGCCATGCTTCCTTCAATAGAAAATGAAGAAAGAAATGAAGACTAAGACCAAGAAGTTACTAATGCCATTCTATCCTCACTACAGTCCACATTTATAGCACAACTGAACACTAAAACTAAATAATTATTCCTAAAATAAAACAAATGCTCAAGAGATTGATACAGTATTATTCATTTTTTACTCTAAATCTTAGGCTATTTTCAATTTTAATTTCACCAAAGTATCTTAGCTCCTCAACCCTTCTAGATGTAAAATAACTGGCTTTGTTTTATTTGATTAAGAAAAAGAAATTTGGATTTGATTTCATAATCCACTTTCTATGGAAGGACCACTCACTATTTTGATGTGCTTACCAAAACCTAAAGATTTCTTATTTAGTAATCTTTAGAAAACCATACAAAACTTCATCAAATTTTATACTAAAGAAACAAGTGTTTACTCTAAACCAAATGACAAACTAATCCTTCCTTTTCTCCCTAGTTCTGTTGTCCAGAAAGAGCACAAGAGAACAGCTTAGCAAAGGCTACCTCTGTAACCGGACAGGCAGGAAGCTATTCTCAAAAGGTTCAAGGCTACACAGAGGAGGGTCAATTAAGGCCAAAATAACCAGGGCAGTGGAGGAAATGGAGCATACACACAACCTGGGTGCCCCACCCCAGCAGAGTCATCCAGCTGGGATACTCAAGCAATCAGTCGCATTATGGGCACTGGTCCAAGTCTCTTCCAAATCCAGCAGTCCGTGACAGTCCAAGGGTTTCCAAACAGCCACATTACAGATTTTGCATTTGATATAATACAAACTTTCTAAAATCTATGATTCACACCCTACCCTTCTGAATTGGGTAGTAATTCAGAGGCGATGCTAAAAGATACCTTTTTGCCTATGAGGGAAAAAATTGCTAAGTAAGTTAACGGTGTACAAACTCAGAGCAAAAACGGTGGACACAGGCTTCTGTGGTTAATAGGACAGATCATCAAAATTTGTTCCCACACTAAATCAATCCTGCTGCATCAAGGCAGACCACTAGGAATTCTTATAATCTCTAGGGGTTAAGGATAAAGGAGAGTAGGATACAAAGATTTGAGAGAAAGAGTCAAAAGTTATACATTAGCTAGAAAGTAAGTAGCTAGAAAATTTTAAAATGGAGTAAGGCAATGTATAAAGGTCAAAAATGTACGTGACATGAAATGCATCCCACTGTTAGATGAGTAACTATCACTGGTTACATTTCCAGCAGCCAATGGCACCATAAAAAATATCACCTGGCGTGGGTAAAATTAACCAACACACTCTTCAGGTATCTACCTGACAATGATTTAACCTACATACTTAACTTGATACAGTTTAAGAGCTCTGGAAATTTCACCCAGCCGCCTGGTCAGTGTAGGAAACCTATTTATACTGGGACAGCATGAACAACATACTCCCAGTAGAAAACATGACTTAACCAGAAAGTTAAGAAAATACTTATTTCTAATACCCTCTAACCACTATTTAAGTAACCAAGGTCAATAGTCTATGTAAAATTTCTGAATCAGTCTTGCTGTCCTGGAACACAAAAATACTCATTTTAAATATATATGTTACCTGCTTAAGTTCTCTAATGAGTAATTTTAAGGGTTGAAAAACTGTTTGTATGTTTTTAGCTATAAGGCACCAATACTTCTGCTCCAAACTATAGTGCAGTCTCAAAACTAACTGATCTTTTAAATGGTTCCACTGGTATCTGTATTTTTATATGCACAACATCCTCAGATCTTGATACTGAAGTCAGACTGTGAAATGTGCAGCCAGGCCTCCTACAAATTGCTTAGGTTATTTTTACATATTGGCCTCCTAAACACCATCTATTGTGCGGCCCTAAGAAAGCCAGGTGGAAGCCAAGGCTTCAGACAAGGGAGCAACAATTGGCAAATATTTCAGTTTTAGCTGAACAGAAAGCTGACTAAGCAACATACCTTCCATTCTTGAATGTGACTGAAACCAAAACTTGTCATGCTGTTAAATTCCTGATAATTTCCGGACTGAATTTAAATATTGGAGCAAGATCCTAAGAGCAGTTATAGCCACAGCTTTCTCAGGTTATCTTTCTCACGGGCCAAAGTGGTGTAGGGACTGTGCTATTAGAAAACAGGAAGTCTAGGTACTTTCTAATTCTGGAAACCTACAGAAAAGGTGGGGGGTTGACTAAATGGTCACAAAATCAGTACATCTTGATATATGAAGGTCCTCTCTTTTACACGGCGAAATTCATTAAATGTCACTCATTGTGAACAAATGACTGCAACTGTAGATGGCTGGTATTTAGCAGTCAATTCATATTTACCATGAAAAATCTGCCTATGAGTTTGTCGTTTCTAACAAATTTATTCAAGACTAAGCGTTTCATCTTCTAAAATAACCTTGGGTCCAAAAAGCATACTACCAAGATAAATGATTACAAAGCGCTCTGGTACATAATGCAGATACGTGAGGCACGCACCACTCCCACTGCATAGCAAGAATCAAGGGGAACTGAGGAATTGGGTCCGATGCGAGCTTCTGCACTGCAGAACGCTAAAACTCAGAAACCAGCAGTACCCTTATTGCTTCCACGAATGCCTTTCATATACCATTTAAAGCAAAAATAAAGACTGGAAACAGAAAACAGAAAAACAGAAGCAGCCAGATTTCAGCAGACAGAAGAGTCTAAAACAAAAATGCAGTTAAACGCAGAAAAGTCAACTTGTTGAACAATGCTACTAAAACTGAGTTTCTTAAACAAATACCAAGAGCAGATGACACCCAAGGGTCTTCAATATCAAATTCTCTCACAATCCAATTGGTAACAATAGCACTGACGTATATTTGTAAAACATATGAAAGGCCTGGCCACGTTCACCCTCACCACAGTGATTCTACAAAGCACAAGAATTCAAACTAAACATGAGACGAGTTACCACTTTAACATTTACCAGAAAAAGATGTACACAGTGCACATTCTACACACAATGGATGGGGCATGCAATTGTGAATGTTGGCTGAACCTTAAGCAAACAGGTCCAAACCTCAACAGGAATGCAGGGGGAAGCTGATGCACCAAGATGAGCACATTCAAAACCCTGTGACCTGGAGGGAAGCTGATCAGCTATAAACACTCTCCAAGAAGCCAAACTTCCTACACAGCTGACAAAAGGAGCACCACTTGGAAAATATAACCTAGATGCCTTAGTTCCTTAGACCAGCTCTGAAAACAGCTGGTAAGTTTCACAACTGCTAGACAAAGAATCTTTTTTGAGAAGTACCAAAATTTTTTTTAATCAGGCTTATCCAAAAAAGTCACTCTCTGTCATCAAAAAACGGCTTCATCTGCTTGAACTGCTTTTAGAAACATACAGCAATCATTGAAGAGAACATACAAATATCATTTAAGAGAAAACATATAACTGTCTAAATATAAAGAACAAAATGTCATCATGGGGACAGAATTCTTTCAAGAGGTATCTGAAACAAACCATTCAGAATAGAGCCATTCCTTGGGGAAAAGATCCTCCTAAACACTGCTACGATCAGTTGAATGATATCAAGAACCATCAAATTTTAGTGCAAAACCATCTTTGAGTTCACCTACTTGGAACCTCTGGTTGAGGGGAGACGGCCCAGAGCCAGGCAAGCAGGTTCAAGTCTCCTGGCTCCAAGTTCAGTGCTCCTCTGATTTAACCCTGACATATGGTTCTAACCTGGTCTACACATTTACATCCTTAAGGAGCTTCCAAAAATACTGATGTCTGCTCTACCCCAGATTTGTGATTTAATTCATCTGAGGTGTGGCTGGGGCCCTGAAATTTTTAACAGACTCCCAGGTGATTTTAAGATGCAGGGCATGGATGAGAACTTATCTGACAGAAGAATGTCCCCCCAGTAAATTCCTACCCTTTATTATTATTTTTTAATCAATAATTAGTCACATCAGTGACCATCCTTTTTAGCTGCTTGCAACTGCTAACAGCCTATCCTTAAGGACTTCAAGTTTACTGTTCGTAATCCAATGTGGACTTAAAAATACAAAATCTGCTAACTAAACTTGTGAAAACTAGACAGAGAATAAAAATAGATCTGTGCTGAGTGAGAATCAAGTTCCCTCATCTGTATAGTTATTTCAGCTATTTAGAAGCCTCTTTCAGGTACAGCCACTTTGAAAAACAGTTTGACAATTCCTTGCAAATTTAACTAAATGCTATTTTTAACCACCCATACACCCTACTTGTAGATGTTAACCTAACAAACGTGAAAATATATGTTCACGCAAAGACCTAAATGTGAATGCTCACAACAGCTTTGTTCATAATCACCAAAAACCAAAAATAATGCAAACATCCACCAACATGGAACTGGATAAACTGTGCTCCATCCATACAATAAAACACCACTCAACAATGAAAAGGAGCGAACTAGGATTATAGTAAATGAAAGAAGCACACAGAAAATGCTACATACTGTGATTCCACTTACACAACATCCTGGAAAAGCCCAAATGATTGGGACAGAAATCAATCAATGACTGCCAAGGCTGGGGTGGAGGAAAGGGACGGACTACAAAAGGGTACAAAAGAATTCTGGGTGGCAATTGAAATATGTGAAGACTATAGTGATCTGTATACAACTGATAAGTATATGTCAAAAATCATCAAACTCTATACCTGTAAAGGCTTAATTTACTGTATATAAATGACATTTTAATAAATCTGACTTTAAAAATAAAAGAAGCTCTTACACTTTTCCAAGTTTTTGATGGTCCTCTGAGTTTTCTATTCCTGTAGTTACAGGCATGTGTGTCTATCTGTCTCTCTCCACATGCATATGCATACAGATACATGTATACATATATAGTTATATATGTAAATAGGACTTTCTGGCAGAGCTAGAATACAAAAGGGGAAAGGAACCAACTTAAGAAGTAGTAAGGCATTGACCAGCATGGCTCACTTGGTTGGGTGTCAGCCCCAAAGTAATAGGTTGCTGGTCCAATTCCCAGTCAAGGCACAAGCCTGTGTTGCTGAGCCAACTGATCAATGTTTCTCCTTCTCTTTCTCCCTCCTTTCCCTTCTCTCTAAAAATAAATCAATAAAAATCTTAAAGGAGTAGTACATTACCAGTCAACACAGCCTAGACAACCATTAAGATACTTTCTGATTCTGAGAATACACAGTTTGAAGAATTGTAAAAGTTGGAGGAGCAACTTTTGTGCTTTATTTCACCTGTGTGAGTCACTGGCCCAACCACATTCTTAAATTTATGTTATTTAGAGGCCATTAATATAAAGGCCTCTAAAAGGACTTCGTATTTATGATTTTCAAAGTCCTTGCTCTTTTCTTCAAAACTAAATTTTGGTGATGTTTCCAATTTTTGTGTTTTAAAATGCCATTTTCATAAGTTGATAGGTACATACGAGGTCTGTCCCAGAAGTATCAGCCGCAAAACTGTTTTAATTATATTGATACTGGCTCGATACTTTCAGAGCAGACCTCACATGCTTCACAAACAAAACTGTGTTTCCCCATCATCCCTTTGAATTATTCTGTTCCTGACTGATCATTTGAAAATCATTTATTAACTGCTTTTTTCAAGGATTATGACCATTCTAAATAGGTCAAAGAAAGGGCCTACAAAGATAGTGGCAAAGTAGAATGACATACCAAAGCATGAATTCACACTAATCTAGTTTTTAAAGTTCTAAAGAGTTACAAGATCATTACTAATTTTTTTCCCCTTCAAAGAGTTGGAGCTACATGAACAACTATGTCAGCACAGATACACAGATGACATACTAAAAAAGACAAGTAAAGGGAAACAACAGCAATGCATATTTTTAACAATTTAAATTCATGGTGCGATAAAAGGAATGTCACACTTGCAGTGAACTGCTATTCATCTAAGTGAAAATGATGTTCCTTTCTGTCAGCTGTTTACCATTCTTTATGATATACAACTAGAACTTTTTGCAGATTATTTTACCAATGTTTGAAAACTAATGTTTTCACTAAAGTTTTCCTGAAATTAGAGCAACTATCTCTTAACTACTATATTTTCAGATAAGTCTGTAAGCCTTCCTTTATCTTACAGGAATAAAAAAAGGAAAATCTACTCAAAAAGTCAAAAATTTCAGATATAATGTTAGCATCTTGCAACATTTCCAGTACTATTAAAATGTTCATAATTTTGCCCTGGCTGGTGGCACAAAGGATAAGGTGCTGGCCTGTGAACCCAAATGTTACTGGTTCAATTCCCAGCCAGGGCACATAACCAGGTTGCAAGCCAGGTCTCTAGCCAGGTCCATAGCTGGAGGCAGGTGAAAGGCAACCATACACTGAACTCTCTCCCTCTCTGCCTCTCTCCCTTCCCCTCTTTCTAAAAAGTAATAAATTTTAAAATCTTTTTTAAAAAGTTCGTAATTTTGATACACATACTTGCAATAACATACTGAGATTACCCTTATCTGTTCATGTATTCCTTACACACAGTATGATATCATGTTATAGAAGTGGTTAACAAGGAGAAAAAGCAAAATGTAACTCACCAGGCTAAATCCCAGAAGATGTCACTGTACAATTTCCAATGAGTCCCAAGGGAACACAGGCATAATAATTTTTCTGCTCTACTCCAGATACTAAACATGAGATACAAAAATAAATCTTTAATTTAAAAAATAACAAAACTTATAAAGCAATTATATCAATTCTAACAGCAAAATAGAATGAAACAAGCAGGAGGTACTAATAACCAGGTACAAGTTAGAAAGGATACAATATTAATTAATTAGTTTTGAATTTGTTCAGCTAAATTAAACCGCAAACATTTTATCAAGTACAAACATTTTATCAAGCTCGTCCCTCTGTATTCTGTTGCTTAAGCTCTAGTTGGAGACCAAGAGTAGCTAACAGGCCTAAATCTTAGAGATTTGAAAGTTGGTTCCACCACCCTAGTCCTTCATGAGTTCAACAGACTGTGCCCTAAGACAAAAATAACTGAGAGTCTGGGTCAAAAGAACAGGTCCTCCCTAGCCCTCGACTCGCTAAAAACTCTGCCTCCTGACCTTGCAGAAACAGCAACCTTTGAATTGAGGACAACGGCATCCTTCCTCCCTCATACAGCTGTTATGCGGCTCAAATGAGATGAGGTAGGTGAACTAATGTGCTCTGCAGGCTGCAAAGCCTTTTACGATGTGTGATGTTATTATGCAATTAATTCTTTGGTGTCTACTCATTTTAGCTATAAAACAGCTATAATAAAAATCCTTCCAAATACTGCTCTGAGGCAAATTATTTAAAACATTAAAAAAGAAAGAAGGAGAAGGAAGGAGAATAAGGAAGAAGAACTTGAAAAATCAATCACTCCTTTAGCGTTATCTGAACCCCAATCCGTCTGACTACAAAGCCCAGTGACACACTGCTTTATATATGGAACTTTATTCCAGCTTTGAAAGCAGAGAAGCCTTGAAGTAATTATCTAACTCTTGAACTGGAGCTGATGTGGAAGTTTAGGGAACGGTCGGTAATTTCATAGTAAACAAAGTGTAGTAACTGATTATCCCTATTAGGCCAGTGCCAAGCTGAAAATAGAGTATCAACACAGAGGTGGCGGAGCCAGAGGGTAAAACCAGGGTGCAGAGCTCTGTTCCATTTCTCATTTTCACTCATTTCTGACTCTTACTGTTGTTGTGTGCAACTGCCTACAATCTGTGCACAGGGGCTAAGAAGAAAATGATAAAGATGGTGAGAAAGGGAAAAAAATGAATTGAAAGACCAAGGCCAGAAACTAATAAAAGAATATTCCCTCTTTAAGAGCTCTATAAAGGTATCTAGTAAAAAAAATTATAGTAACCCTATTTCCCATTAGAAACAAAACATTGTAATATGAAAGTTCCCAAAATACTTTTTGTAATAACATTTTTAGAATACTTTGAAAAATCTGTAAATCTATAAATCTCTAACACTTGCAGTTGATTCTGGCCAATGTTTTGATCATGAAGTCTTGGCAAGATATCAATGGATTTCCTCTCAGAAACAATCAGCAAAATGGAAAAGAACTCATGTGAAATGCTTACAAGATGGACTAAATGCGGCCTGGAAAAACAAATTCAAATAAACAGAGCAAAGGCTACAGTACATAATGCTTCCAGCTATAAGCAGCTGAAACCAACAGGAAGCCTTGTGACACTATCCTGTAAGCTATGAAAACAGGGAAAATGAAGCATGGTGAGGAGCTGTCCACAGGCCTCTGGAGAGGGAAACCATGAGTGACTAAGCAAAAGACACCCAACATTTGACTGCAAATGAGCCTTCTACAAATAGAAAAGTTTGCAAACATTAACTAGCAAGTGTGTCAAATTTCTCAGGCAAGATGACAAATGTCATCTGAGGTAAAAAAAAGAAGGATGTCCTTCAAAATCAGAATGACCACATGTCTGGGGTCATAGCCACCAATGCCCTGGCATAATTATTTACAGTACCTCCTTTATGTCTCAAAAGTGTCCCAGTTTGGCATTTATATTGTTATCCTGCTCAAAAGTATACATAACAATGGAAAGGCAATGAATTAAGGAATGGAAGGAGGGAGGGAAAGCCCTCTGCTTGCATTCCGGCTTCCCATACAAGTCTGTGGAGTATTTGCTGAATCCACACAACCAATTAATTATTCATTTCCTCATTCATTCAACAATATTTTGAGTCTTATTACACCCCAGCACTGTACACATAGTGGGGCAAATGCAAAAGAAGCCTGAGACCAGGCAAAAGGGAAAGACAAACAGGCATGGAAATATATAAACCTAACAGGTATAAGAGTAAACCTGAGTGTCACTGGGAACCCAAAGAAGGGAGTGATTTTTACCAAAAATACAGAAAGCTCCACATGGAAATGTTTAAGCTCACACAAAATCACTATGCACAAAAATGCCATAAAACTCAGGCTTCAGCTTAGGTCTACTAACAAAATGGCATTAAGAAAAGATTTAACAAAATCTATCACTACTAAATCAGAAGATCATAAATATGATGGCCCACCCATAGTCCTTGTGAAGTTTGGTAAATAAACCCCACTAACCATTAAAGATTATGTTTATTACATTATGAAAAGCAAGAAAAATTTTAGGCAAAGAAAACTGATAGAGCAGAAGTTATGAGTTCTAATTCTAGCTCTCAAAACACAAAGAAAAATATGGCAACAGGTAGAAGGACTTCTCAGGGTGGCTATTTGAAGAGCTATCAATAATGAAAAACCATTAGGAGAAAAAGCAATTTTTAAAAGTGCCATTGATACTAACAAAAAAGTTTTGCAACTGCTAGTCTCAAAGATGACTCTAAGAACACTAAAAGAGAAAAGAACTAAAACATCTCTCAAGTAACAGAACACTTCAGCAAAAATAAAATTATTTAACTTGCACAATAAAAACAAAATGCTTTGCTGTTGTATATATGCTCATCTTAAAGAGTTTACTTCAATATAATCTTGCTTTTCCTTTATAATTCATGAAAACTAAATCATGAATAATTTTTAAGAGTGTAGGCAGGGTGTGACTTTTCTGAAAGCATCTTTGACCTTACAAACCACAGTCACCAATGTGTAAGACAACCCATAATAGGTTCCCTAAGATAAAACTGTGTTTCTCTAATAAGTTCTTTTAATAGCAATCCCCTTAAAGTGAAGCACTCATTTTCTATTTCTAATAGTAACAATTAAAGCTAGATTATCAATGTCTTATCATTAGGTAAAATCATCCTTTTACCCATTTGGGGAAAAATTCAGTTTCACCACAAATATGCCTTAAAGTAACCAAACTGCAGGTCTACAGGCAGTCTTTACAAGAAATCTGCCTCTTTGAAAGCATAACCAAAATGGGACAGGTGCACACAGTGGAACTGGCTCAATGTCCAGAGGAAAACATGAAACTAGGAACTTATTTTGGTAGATCAATGACAAAATCAGACAGAATTCTCTCTGGCAGAGAAGAGCTGATTCCCACCCCACCAGAGGATGAAAATCAGCAAAGAAAATTTCAATCCTGTCTACACAGTGTTTTCACTCCTACCATTCTAAATACGTAAGGGTTAATGTGCACAATACCTCTCCCAAGTATACAAAATTACACAGAGAAAGTAAACTAATTCATTTAACTATACATAAGATCAATAAATGCCCTAAAGCTTGTATCCTGAAATAGTTACTACTAAATAATCTCATATGCAATTAAATAAACTGTAGGCAGGCGCATATTCTATACATCAGTTCTTATCAAATCAAGGGGTCTCTGGACTCATTCCCTATATTTTATTTTGGTCACTGTATTAAGTTTACAATGCAAACGCAGGTACATAATAAAACACTGAAAAATCTGTGAAACATTCATTAAACATGGTCTTGAATTAAAATACCAAAAGACACCTGCGATAACCAGCACTGCCTTTTTATTTTTTAATAACTGCGTAAATAAAATTCTGAGAAGAGGTCATTTCTATTTCTCATGGTTAGCATGCTCTACAGGGTTAAACTCTAAATTGTAGGGTGGTGCATGTGAGAGCAAGAATGTAAAATGAAGTCTACTAACGTCAGAAATGTTGTGCAAGAATTGTTCTTCCAGCTAGGAGTAGCAAGCACACTATAAAATGCTTCTGCCTCCAATTCTTCCAATTCTTCAAATGATTAAAAAGTTCCCAGCCCCAATTTTACCTGTGCACCACAGCCACACACGTACACACTCACTCAGCCTGTTGGCTCCACACAAACCACTACCCCACTGGGTGCAAACTGATGTGGGTGAATAAGTAGGGAGACCTTAAGGATGTGGAACACTTGCACGGGGAAAAGGACGGGGCCAGCATTCCTTTCGTGCTCCCACCTCCTTTCTGGCCGAGATGGGCAGATTCCACCACTAGAGAGACTTTGGCAGCTTCACAATGTGGCCGACTGCTCAAGGTCTGCGTGCCACCCGCCTGGAAACCCTTCCTGGGCTTCCCACCCGCCCCAAAGTCCAATCGCGACAGGTGGGGCAAGGGCGGCGATGCCCAACATCTGCCACTTTCGCTTCGGGCCAGCACCCGGCGCCTGTGCACACGGGCATCCCCGGTCAAGGCCTGCCGGCCCACCCAGCCCCAGCTGCTCCCGCCCGGCCCGTAGCCCACCCACGGGCAGCCCCGTGCCCCCCCAGAGCGCTGAGCAGCGGCCAGATAAGGCCTCCGGGCCTGCCCAGAGGTACTATCGGGCGGGGGCAGCCGTGCCGCACGCGTGGGGCACGCTGCCACAGGAGCAGCAGGCCCAGGAAAGGGCTCCTTCCCAACGGGGTCTCCCTCCAGGCCCGCTGCCCCCCGGAGCCGCGGGCAGCAGAGCAGCAAGCGTGCGCCATGCGCCCCGACTTCCGCGCCGCCGCACCCGGGAGAGGCGCTGCGGTAGCCGAGTCCCGCAGCTCCCGGCGAGCGCACGCCGCGCGCACACGGAGCGCACGCCCCCGCACACTCACACACGCGCTGCACACTCAAGGCGTCTCCAGCCCCACCCCTGTGCCAAGGAACGGCGGGCTCCCCGCACCGGCTGCAGCCCCACCCAGTTCACCAGCTCCCAGCCCCGCGCTCGGCGTCCAGGGGCGGCCCGCGAGGCCAGGGGTCCCTGAGGCCACTCATCGCGGAGGCTCCCCTGCCGGGCTCACCAGCACCACGCCAGCCCCGCGTACCTGGCCCACACGCGGCAGGGAGGAAGGGGCGGCGCCGCACTGGGGCTGGCACCGGGAATCGGTGACCCGGGCACCCGCACCACCACCTCCCACCCTTCACCACCTTTTCTGCAGCACAAAAGGTTGCAGGCGAAACCGCCGTCCCCCTGCAGCCTACCGGTGGCTCACAGCTTCGCCCCCTCCGTAGTGCTGGGGGCGGCGGAGCCCAGACGAAGGCGGGAGAGGCGCAGAGATGGGGCAGAGGCCGCCAGTGGAGCCAGCCGGGTACCCTCTCCGCTCCCACCGCGCTCAGCGCCAGCTACCGCCCGGCGTAGTCCCGCCTCCACCTCCTCCGCCCGCCTTCCCGCCCTCCTCCCTCCGGCTGCAGAGGCCCAGCCCGCCGGCGCTGAGCCCGCCTCCCGTGCCCAGCCCGGCTCCGGGAAGGGCGACGGCGAGGAAAGGCGCTGGGGAGGCCTGAGGAAGTTAGCCTGGGGGCGGAGTTGCCCGCACTCCAACCACACACCGCGAAAAGCATCTGCTCACCGACCTGGCTGGCAACGCTCAGGTCTCACCGGTTAAGTGGTGTGATGGTTTGTCATGCACGAGCCTCCGCTGAACGGATTCAACCCTGAGCAGAAGTAGAGAAGTCTAGAAGCCCATGAAATTACAAATTATAAGATCAGTCTTAGAAAAGTGCTAAATATCTAATGAAGGCGGGGAATAAAATTCAAATGGATACCGTTGGATGAGCGTTTTCTGAATCTTCACGCTGGATCTTCTCCATTCTTGTAAAAAAAATTATTTTCCTTAATCAAGAGTTTCTAGTCTCAATTCCTGTACCCCTCCTCTGCCAAACCTGTTAATAAACTCAGCAATAAGAATATTTAGTGATGCTGACTATGTGCCAGGCCCTTTAACATGTATTTTCAAATTTACAACTCTCAATCATTCTATAAGTTAGTAACCACTTATGATCGGAATTTTAAAGATGCTAAAAAGTTTAATTAAAATCCTCAAGGTGGGTGGGAAAGGGGACAGAGGGGAGTAAAAAGAGGATGGATGTAATACAACAACAATAATTTTTTTTTTTAATTCTCAAGGTCACACCTAATAAGTGGCTGAGCTGGGTTTGAACCCCATGCTGGGGAGCCTTAGAATTATTTATAAATATTGCCAATTAATGTTCCAGTCTCAATCCAGGAGAGAACTTATTTCTTCTTCTTCTCCTTCTTCTTCTCCTTCTTCTTCTCCTTCTTCTTCAACAAAGTGCTTTATCTAAACATAAAAGGCATAAACTTGGTGTAAAATAATATAAATTTAGACAAGTTTTGATTCAAACTTGTTCCAAAATCTATATATGCCCCCTGATAATATAAAGGCAAATAAATAAATTGGAACACCCCTACTTGAACAGTATGATGTCTGGAATCATCTAGAGGACATTTTATATGACTGTGTGCCCCAAAATAAGTAAGGGAAGATAGAGAAGAAAATTTAGACTAATGCTGTCTAGAGAACAATTTTAGAAAACATAAATCACTTTTCCAGCATAGACATATGTGTAACTTCTTAAATATAGAACCTGACACAACATATTTGTTGACTAAATGAATGGACTTGGGTTTTGCACTGGCAATTTAGGGGAACACACTGAAAGTTATTTCAGATTATGATCTGTTTAACAGAGGGGTTTATTGTTCTGTTGATCATTCTCATAAAACCACCGCCTAAACACTGAATATTTTATATTCAGAAATTCACTTTCATTCTGTTCTGGCTGAAATTTTGTAACCTTTTCAGAAGAATGCCTTGTACTTGCCCTTTGCCCTGAAAGTTTGGCAGTGTTCTTTGCCCAAAAGTAATAAACTACTGCTTTGCCTTTAAGTTTATTGGGTGCAAGGCTAGCCTTTTGAGAGGGCACTGTCTCCACATTGCCTGTCCTTCTGGGTGGTTCTCTATGTTCCCATCTTAGCCCTGACTCCTCACCCAATCAAAACTTCAGGTATTCCTTTAGTGTTACAAAGAAAACCTAATAAACCAATTCACCAGGAGGTTACTGGCTGATAACAGCTTTATGTGTGTACCCTCAGTGATATGTCCATGCCACTGAAGACTTTGAATGGCTACTGTCTTAATTCAGAGCAGTTGTGGCTTGATAAGGCTGTGTCTGTGAGGTGTAAAGGTGGTGGAATTAATGCAGAAGCCCTGCCTTTTCCGTTTTATGAAGATCTATTCAATCTATTTTTTTTTAATGGCATACTTATGAAGAATTAGGAATAAATGTCAAATAGCTCTTGTGATCTGAAATGCCATCTGAGTCTGGGGAGGCAGACACTCCAGCTCACATGCCCCTTGTGTAAGTCACATCTTTGCCTCAAGGTGCCTTCCCACAGAGTCACTTTAAAATAATGGTTTTCTGGGAAGTACTGTACTTTTAAAAATTTTTTCCCACCCCCCACCCCTCCCTCTTTGGCAACTGTCAGCTTGTTCTCTATATCTACAAGTCTGTTTGATTTGTTTTTCATTGCTGCATAATATTTTATTGTATATATACCACATCTTTATTCATTCAGCTGTTGATGGACACCTAGGTTGCTTCATGTCTTGGCTATTATTACTAGTAGTCCTGCAATAAACATACAGGTACATATATCTTTTCAAGTTAGTGTTTTTGTTTTCTTCAGATAAATACCCAGAGGTGGAATTTCTGGATCATATGGCAGCTCTATTTTTAGTTTTCAAAGGAATCTCCATACTGTTTTCCATAGTGGCTGCACTAATTTACAGTCTCACTGGCAGTGTACAAGGGTTACATTTTTCTCCGCATCATCGCCAGCACTTGTTATTTGTTGATGTATTAATGATGGCCATTTTGACAAGTGTAAGGTGATATCTCATTGTGATTTCAATTTGCACTTCCCTGATGATTAGTGGTGAGGAGCACTTTTCGTATATCTGCTAGCCAACTCTCTGTCCTCTTGGAAGAAAAGTCTGTCTAATCAGGTCCTCTGCCTAGTGATGTAAACAGTGTCACCTAGCAAACAGCCAGCTAGAGAGAATAGGGTCAATATACTTGATAACATAGTGAATATAAAACAGAAACTGAAATTCCAATTGTGCAAGAAATACCATATCTTTACCTTTTCTCTAAATGTACTTACTTCAAGCTAGGGCTAACCAGGAAAAGAGACCACTCTAAATACATACAGGCACGATGGGATGTAAGGAATTGATAACACAGGCAATGGAAGAACTCAGAAGCTAAACAGGGGTTGGTGAGGTAACCCAGAAATTGGCAAGCGCAGTCCATAGCAGGAGAAATAAGAGAGGAAGCAGTGTTACTGAAGCCCAGGGAGAAGCAGTACAGCCAGCCTGGTAAGAGCTGCTGCACAGAGACAAGGCACTGCCAGGGATGTCATTTAGGATGGGGAAAAGGGGAAAATCTACCGTAGGTTCTCCTCTCCTCCTGCCTGCCAGTTTCCTGCCAGTGCTTCCAATTAGCCCCAGCCAGACACCAGCTGCCATAGAGCCAGGGAAACAGCCTGATAGCCTGCAACGTGGACGGGAATAGAGGAAGGCACAGGACGTGGATCTGAGGACTGTTTACAGATCAGCACAGCATTTTATTTCACTTTCAAGGCGTCAGTCTCTCATAACGTTTTTCCCCACTCCCTTGGGTAGGGTCAAAGTTACAAGAGCATATGTCAGGGCAGGCCATGAGTAGGTGTTGCTGATAGACAAAAAGAGGAGGTCTTTTGGTTTACACTCATCTGTCTACAGAGGTTTCTACTGCCCTTTCCCAGCACTGCCACCTATGGCTACATGCTGCATTGCATAATTTGTCCATAGATGGGATAATTCTGTCCTCCACTCTTCCTTCCTCCCTTCAGCTCTGGCTTGTTATGGCATCACACTTGGACCCTGAGGATATTTCTAAGGTTTGAAACCATCTTGCTAAACCTCATTAGTCATTTATATTTAAAGTCCTATGTCAAATATAATAATATAGGTAGGTTCAAAGTAAAAGGATGAAAAAATATATATAACATGCAAACATTTTGTTGTAAATAAATCAAGAATAATGATATTAATGTTAAATAAGTTAGCCTTCAGAGCAAAGAAATCTACTAGAAACAGACAGGAATGTTATACAATGACAAAATGGTCTGTATACCCAGGAGACTAATGTACGTATATGCACCAAACAGCAGAGCTATAAAATAGATAAAACAAAGGTTGATAGAACTGAACAGAGAAATAGGCAAATATACACTTACCCCTCAATTAACAATTGACGGAACACCTAGACAACAATCAGCAAAAATCTATAACACCAACAACCAAGAGGATATATGCGTACTCGACATCAATGGAGCACTCCTCCCAAGAAGAGAAGAATGGACCATATTTCAAATGACTATATGATATATAGCAAGATAGACAACACCCTGGTTCATAAAATAAATCTCAAAAAATTTGAAAAAGTTGAAATTATTCCAACAACAATGGAATCAAACTATAAATGAATAACAGAAAGATAACAGGAAAATGCCTTTGGAACAAAATAACAAACTTCTCAACAATCCCTAAGTCACCCTGGCTGGTAGCACAGTGGATAAGGTGCCAGCCTGTGAATCCAAAGGTTGCTGGTTTGATTCCTCAGCCAGGGCACATAACCAGGCTGCAAGCCAGGTTTCCAGCCAGGTCCATAGCTGGAGGCAGGTGAAAAGCAACCATACATTGATGTTGCTCTCTCATTCTGCCTCTCTCCTTTCTTCTCTCTCTGGAAATAATAAATAAAATATTTTAAAAATAATAATCTATAAGTCAAATAGGAAGTCTCAAGGGAAATCAAAAAATTTAACAGAGTAAAAAATGAAAATACAACATGTCAAAATGTGTGTGACACAGGTAAAGCAAGGCTGAGAAGGACTACTAAATGCATACATTAGAAAAGAGGGAAATTTCAGATCAATAACCTAAACTCCTATCTCAAGAACCTAAAACAAGAGGAGCAAAATAAACCCAAAGCAAATAGAAGAGGAGAAATAATAAAGGTAAAGGCAGAAATCAATGAAATTGGAATGGAAAAACTATAGAGAAAATAAAGCAGAAATCTGGTTATTGGAAAGGATCAATAAAATTGACAAACCTCTAGCAAAACTAATAGCAAAAGGGAGAAGACCTAAATGACCAATATCAGGAATGAAACAGAAGATATCAGACCCTAAAGACATTTTAGAAAGGACAATAAGGAAGTAAGTTTTACAACTTAGATAAAAATTTTCTTTCAATTCCTTAAAAAATACAAACTACCACTAATCATCTGATATGAAATAGATAGTATGAACAACCATGTAATTTATTAAGAGAATTTAATTCATAATTTTAAAACATCCAAAATAACAAATAAATAAAGTGGCAATAGCTGGACCTAGAAAACCCTTAAAGACCTCTACCATACATTTAATTAAGAATTCACACTACCGCTGCACAATCAATTACAGACGGTAGAAGAGGAGTAAATACTTCTCAATTCATTTTATAAAGCTTATGTTACTTTGATACAAAACTAGAAAAAGACACCATTAAAGAAGAACTCTTTAGACAAATATCCCTTGTAAATATAGGTAAAAGCTTCTCAACAAAATATCAGCAAATACATTTCAGCAACATATATATATAAAAGTATATACTATGACTGACTTTATTCCAGGAATGCAGGCTGGTTTTATATTTAAAAAATGAATCACACTTCTAGAAAGATGGAGGTGTAGGTTTGCAAATCACACTTTGCATCCTTGCCCAACCATAGAAAGAATTACAACCAGATCTGGAAAACAAATAACAGGCCCTGGCTAGTGGCACAGTGGATAAGGCACCGGCCTGTGAGCCCAAAGGTTGCTGGTTCAATTCCCAGCCAGAGCACATAACCAGGTTGCAGGCCAGGTCTCCAGCCAGGTTCGTGGCTGGAGGCAGGTGAAAGGCAACCATACATTGATGTCTCGCTCCCTCTCTCCCTTTCCCTCTATCTAAAATTAATTTTTTAAATCTTTAAAAATAAAAATATATAAAAAATAACAACACGAACCATCAGAAAATCAAGCTATGTGGAAGTCTGACAACCAAGGAATTAAAGAAGCCACACTCATCCAGACAGGTAGGAGGGACAGAGACATGGAAACATGGAACCAGCAGTCCCACACCCACTTGTGGTGGATAAAAATCAGGAGGGATACCTCAGGAATGAGGGATCCCGGCCACCCACCCCAGGGTTCCAGCACCAGAAAGATAAGTTCTTAATATTTCTGGCTATAAAAACCAGCAGGGTTTGGGATGGCAGAAGAAATTGCAGGATTCTCAAGCATCTCCTCTTAAAGGGCCTACAACGGTCTTAGTATTTATGCAGACTTACTCACTCTGGGTACCAGCACCTGGACAATAACTAGAAGGGCACCAGTGTCATATGGGGAGAAACTGAAGTGTCTGGCATCAGGGCACATGCTAGGAGATAGCTTCCTCTCAGACAAAACTCCAGAAGCCAGGCAGCAGTCATGGCCCCTTTCTGAGCTCTCCCCCACACAGCTACAGAGCAATGACTCCATCTGAGACCCCATCAACCTGGTTCACATGGGTTGCCCCACCTTGGCAATTACCTAAGGCTCTGCCCCATACAACTGACAGGTGCGCTTTTCTACATTAGGCCACACTACTGAGACAGGGAGTCAAAGAAGCTCTACCAAATATATTAAAACAAACACAGGGAGGCTGCCAAAATGAGTAGACAAAGAAATATGGCCCAAATGAAAGAATAGAACTCCAGAGAAAGACTAAACAAAATGAAGATAAGCAATCTGTCAGTTGCAGAATCAAACCACTAGTTATTAGAATGCTCATGGAGCTCACTGGGTACTTCAACAGCATAAAAAGACCGAGGCAGAAATGAAGAGTACACCAAGTAAAATAAAGAAAAATTTACAAGGAATCAACAATGGAGTAGATGAGGCTGAGGATCAAATCAATGATTTGATAGGTAAGAAAAAAACATTCAATAAGAACAAGAAGAAAACATTTGCTGTGCTAAAAACTCTGTTAAGAAAATCAAAAAATAAACTGAAGACTGGGAGAAAATATTTGCAGATCAAATAGGTAACAAAGAACTAGAATATATGATAAATGTCTTAAAACTCAACAGTAAAAAAAAAAAAAAAAAAAAAAAAATCACTGCCCTGGCTGGTGGCTCAGTGGAATGACCCCAGCCTGCGAACCCAAATGTCTCACTGGTTCGATTCCCAGTCAGGGCACATAACCAGGTTGCAAGCTAGGTCTCCAACAGGATCTGTAGCTGAAGGCAGGTGAAAGGCAACCGTATATTGATGCTCCTCTCCTTCTCTTTCTCCCTCCCTTCCCCTCTCTCTAAAAATAATAAAGAAATAAAAGCTTTTAATTTATTTATTTAAAATATTTTTATTATTTTTCATAGAGAGGCAGAGAGGGAGAGAAACATCAATGTATGGTTGCCTTTCACCTGCCTCCATCTATGGACTTGGCTGGAGACCTGGCTTGCAACCTGGTTATGTTGCTCTGGTTGGGAATCGAACCAGCGACCTCTGGGTTAGCAGGCCAGAGTCTTATCCATTGTGCCACCAGCCAAGGCCAAGAAATAAAATAAAAAGTAAAGTAGCAAGAAAAATCAAATAATCTAATGAGAAAAGAGACAAAAAAAAAAATAGGAAGAGATATTTCACTAAAGAGGATGTCTGTATGGAAAATTGGCACATGAAAAGATACTCAAGATTGTTAGCCAAAGAAAATGCCAAGGGCAAAGTAAAACCATAATGAAATATCAGTGAGTGAAATACCAAAAAAAGACAACACCAAATGCTGGTGAGGATGTGGAAAAACCGAATCACTCATACATTTCCAGTAAGCATGTAAAATAGCACAGCCAAACATTTTGGATAAACACTCTGGAAAAATTAAAAAGACAACTGCATAAGGCCCAGCAATTATACTTCTGAACACTTTTTCAGGGCAATGAAAACTTTTCATTCTTCCTGAATGCTCAGAACTTTCATAATAATTATGTTCAGCTTTACTCACTATCGTCAAAACCTGGAAACAACCCAGATGTCCTTCAGCAGGTGAACGGTTAAACTGGTGCAAGCAGACCATGGAATACTACTCAGCAGTGTAAAGGGACAAGTCATTGATACACACAACACTTCGGATGAGTCTCCAGAGCATTATGCTGAGAGAAAAAAGCCAACATCACAAAACTACAGACTGCACGATTCTAGTTATAGAATATCTAGAAATGAGAAAAATATAGAAATGGAGAATGGATTAGTGGTTGCCAGGGTTAACAGAAAGGGAGGGAATGGGGTGGGAAGGAAGAGGATGTGCGCGACATGAGGGATCCTTGTGGTCATGTAAGAGTGACACTGCACCAGAGCATTGTGCTATACTGGAAGTTACCAAAGGGGAAAACTGGGTAAGGGGCCATGGGATTTCTCCCTATTTCCCAGAACTGCATGTGAACATATAATTATCTCAAAAAAGCAAGTTTTTGGAAAAATAAAGGAGTTTAAAAGCAACATTTGCATACTTAGAATATATGTCTAGTGGAAAATATTAATTGCCACTAGGGAGGAAAAACTGATGACTGGGAACTGAGGTAGGAGGTAAATCTTTTACTATGTGTATTTTTTGTATAACCTGAATTTTGAGCTTCGCAAAAATTAATGCTGATTCAAGAAATAAAATTTCAATTATCAATTTTAAACATCCTCAACCGATCATAGCTGGATGTTTTCTATTTGTTAACAATCTTGATTAGTCTGTTAACTTTTATTCAGAAATTTTATGAAGTGACTTTTCTATCCTTCTAATCAGGAACTCACTGCAATATGTAACTTCTTGGTTTTCCCAAACATTAGCTAAAATCCTTACCTTTTTTTTTTTTTTTTAGTTATTAAGATTCACTCCTGCCCTGGCTGGTGGCACAGGGGATAATGCACCAACCTGCAAACCCAAAGGTCACTGGTTCAATTCCCAGCCAGGGCACATAACCAGGTTGCAAGCCAGGTCTCCAGCCAGGTCTGTAGCTGGAGGCAGGTGAAAGGCAACCATACATTGATGTCTCTCTCCCACTTTGCCTCTCTTCCTTCCTCTCTCTCTAAAAATAATAAATCAAACCTCTTAAAAAAGGATTCACTTCTATATACTCATTTTTTTTCCAGAATAAAAAGCAGTGCATCGAAGAAAACTTTGTTCCTATTTGTAACTATTGATGTGAACTATTTGCATACTGATGGGTCAGTCGGAGCAGCCTTGCCATCCTACCCTACTCGCAGAATTCCTTTACAAGACACTGTGATTATTAAAATAGAGACAGCATGGGCTTGGAAGTCATACTGCCCAGGATTTCTAGCCATGTGACCTTGCTCAAATTATTTCACCTACCTAACCCTATGCATTTCCTCATTTCCTCATTTATAAAATAAACATAGTGGCATCCATGTTTCCAGATTGCTTTGAATACTAATCTAACCTATATGCAGTATCTGAGACATGGTAGTGGCTTAAGAGCTAAAATTAGTGAAGGAAAAGCTTAGTTGCGAAAGCATAAATCCACCAAAATAACTAAAGGTGGGAATATTTTATGGCACATATCTCAGAAAATAAGGGGAGGAAATGAAGTACCACCAACTTTGTGGCAACTTAAAAGTTAGCAGGATCTTAGATGTCCTTTCTCTGTATCAGAGGTCTCATGGTCTGTATCTCTGTTATATTCAATTTTCAGAACAACAATGGTGGGCAGAGGATCCTGTAATAAGGTGCTATGGACCTCTGTCCAAAGGGGCAACTTCCTAATGTCAGTTTGAGGAAGCCACTTTTTATGTAACACTAGGATGATACCCTCCTTATAAAGAGGGGACCTCTTTAGAATGTTTGAAAAATGAAATAAGGTCACCTTTTCTGTTACAAGATAGCAAATACACATTGTTTTATGTAGGTCCCCATGTTTCTATGTATAGTCATTGCTGGCTCTTCTTTCACAGAAACTTTTTCAGAAGTAAGTGTAAATGCATCATTTTCCATCAGCACAATATTTAAAATGGCAGTTCTCTGCCAGCTCCAGCAACCTTATGTCCCCTTTCTTATTTGTCTTGCAAGTGTTCACGGCATTTGACCTATTTAATTGATCTTGTTTAGCATCTATTTCCTCTACTAAAATGTAAGCTTCATGAAGGCAGAGACCTTTATCCCATTTATTCACTGATGTAATTCCTACAACTTAAATGTTATGGGCAAATATTCAGCTCTTGATAAATGTTGGTTGATTAGATAAGTAGAATTCCTGGACCTTACCTTCATTTCCTCATTCATCATAAACAGAAACCTCTTTATTTGTTGTTCATATATACCTCAGGCCTTTAGAAATCTAAACGCTGTTACTATATTCCATTAATTCTATAAATTTCTCAGATTATTTTTCAGTCGTCCTTCTGTGGTCTCAACCTTTTCTTCACTTAATGTCTTTATTAGCGCAGGTTATCCAATGAAAAGCCACTTCCACATCTGGACTATAACTTATACTTTTTTCCAATTTAATGACAGTTGTTAGTCCTATGAGTCTCATCTCCAAGCCTACCCTTCACTCTCTGAAGCTGCAACACTTTAGACATTTCTGCTTTGCCTGCTGAGCTCTAGAAGGAGACAGGAAAGCTGGGGGAAGAAGGGACTCCCTGGTCCCTGCTTGCTGCTTTGCTTTTGCGCCTGTTAGTATCTCTGACACAGGAGCTCCTCTCCCCACCTGCAGTAGTTAATTGTTCCAGTTTTCGATCAATACCCCCCACACACTTCTCACCACCAGCCCTGCAAACTCGGAGGTGTGAGTCCAGCCTCATAGGGCCCCTTGTCTGAGTTCTCAGGTTCAGGTTCCAGGAAGCCCAGCCACACCCGTCCCTTGGTCACCCCAGTTGTAGCGGTGACAGCTGCTTCCTACAGTTAACTACTCTTCGTTGCCTTTCTAGCACACAGGTTGACCTACTTTACCAATTCTCTCTTTTTAAATAATCTGTTAAAATAACTGATATGATTTCTGTTTTCCTAATTGAACCCTGGCTGATAAATACAATAACTTCAAAAACTTAGCATTTTGAATTATTGTAATATCTTCTGGCCATTTTGAGACAATCGATCGCTATACCTCTCTTTGTCAACATGGTTTTTAATTATAAGATCAAAACCTCCTCTCTCCTACTTTGCCAGAAGTTGAATAATCTCAGGTTTATTTCAACCAAAAACTAGAAATGTAATTTCAAAGCTGTTAACAGAACAGTTTGTAGCCAAGAAGTGGGCCTTGAAGGGTCAGGAAGTTTTGTAACATACCTGCTGAGGTGCGCTACAGCAAACAAGCATGGCTACGTAACAATGTAAAGTGTATTCCTTCAGCCCATATTACCTTATAGTCAGGAAAATGTTTCTAAATCTTACTGTGAATGTAGATGCTTCTGCTCTGAGATTTGTGGCTCAAACTTTGTGCATGTGTGTGCAATGTGTGTGTTTTATTTATCACCTAGGAAGGATGAAAAGGCATAGCTTTACCTTAAACTTTAAGGCTACTCTACCTTTAAAGATTTTTTATTCATTATTTTTAGAGAGAAGGGCAGGGAGGGAGGAAGAAAGGGAGAGAAGCTTCTATGTATGGTTGCCTTTCACCTGCCTCCAGCTATGGACCTGGCTGGAGACCTGGCTTGCAACCTGGTTATGTGCCCTGGCTGGGAATCAAACCAGTGACCTTTGGGTTCACAGGCCAATGCCTTATCCACTGAGCCACCAGCCAGGGCAGATATTTTACTGTTAGAGTGCCAAAGTCCACCTGGATTTTCTGCTGAAGTCCCCTTGACTATTTTTTGGTTGATAACGATTTCATTTTCTGAACCCTTTAGGGGAGGGGGATGGAAACCATGGTAAGACAAGTCCTTGTGGGACTAGCAATAGATAGAGTTTTACTAAAAAAATGGGAGGAGTGAACATTTGAGTCAAGGAGAAAGAAGGCAGGAGAATGAGACAGAAACAGTATGTGCCCTCAAATGACCCTTTCTGAAGGGGTTAACTTGTCTTTTTTTTTCTTCTCCTGAATTAGGGAAACAGATATATTTGGGGTATAATATTAACTTTTTTCTCTCTGTTGAAATTAATTATCTTAAATTACTTGTAGTTTAGGGAAAACGCTTTCACGGACAGAACCTTGGCTGCTGCTGCTGCTCTGGGAGACTTAGACCACACAGTAATTAAAGAAAGTGTGGTGTTTCCACATCACAGCCATAGGCAGTGCAGCCCAGTGCCCCCGCATGGAGGACCGGAGGGCGGTAGTAGCCGCTGGTGGGGCTGGAGCAGGGAGAAGCAGTTTCCACACTGAGGCGGCAGCAGTAGATGGGAAAGGACTCTTTTCTTTTGCAAACTTAAGGAAGGGTGAGGGAGGAGGGGAGCGAGTCCAGCCTGTGAAATGGAGTGGCTGCCACACAGGTTGCACTTGGTAGACAGGAAGTATCCTTACTCACAGCACATAAACCAGCCTGAAGAAAAGCAACCCCAGTTCCTACTTGGACCTCTCCCCTTCTTATTTTGGGTGCTTTCTTGCACTACAGGCGAACTTCCAAAGTCAAGACTTGTCAGCTGCATGGGCGGCACCTAACCAAACAAGACAAGAAATCAATCTGAGCCCATTAACAACGGAGTTCCTGTTAAATCATCAAGTTACCACCAGTGGTGTAACAGTAATGCGTTGTGTCTACGCGTGCGTTCATCTTCACCGAGATGGCGCCAACAGAGCCACAGTTCCAGAACACTAAACTAGCGTTCGTCGGGTCAGACTTACAAATCTACTCACACAAGTGACATTTCCTTGAGTTTTCTGTATTTCCCTATTGCTTCAATAGCTACGTATGTGAGATGTATTTCTGAAATGTTGTAAGAAAAAAATAAAATTTTAAGATACATCTTTTAGCCCTGGCTGGGGTGGCGCAGTGTTTTGAGTGCTCGCCTGCCAACCAAAGAGTCACCGACTGGATTTCCAGTCAGGGCACATGCCTGGGTTGCAGGCCAGGTTCTCATGCAAGAAGTAACTACACATTGTTGTTTCTCTCTTTCTCTTTCTCCCTCCCTTCCCTTCTCTCTAAAAATAAATAACTAAAATTGTTTTTTAAAAAAGCAATCACTTTACTAAAAAAAATACATCTTTTACTGTAACTTTCCTGTTGTCATGTTGAAATTTCCACAATAACGTATAACTCTAACATTCACTTCTCAAAGCATTCTGCCCTTGGTCGATACACAATTTGTATGTAGTAAATTCTTAGTTCAAACTGTAATTTAGTTAAAAGGACAGTCAAATCAAAGAACTTCCGTATACTGATTTCAGTAATGTGCACTACATGGGTGACTTTAATTTCTTTGCTTTTTTTTTTTTTTAAGAAAAACTCTAAGAGATTTTTATTTTGAAGTAAACATCCGACCCAAGTATTCAGCAGAATTCATGAGTAGAAGACTCACAGAGACATAATGGTATGGATTCCCATGTTCACTAATCTGTCTCACTACCTTCATTTATGGAAAAAAAAAAAAAAAAAAGCCTTATTACAAGATTTTCCTTCTCTTGTATATGGAAGGTGTTGAAATGTTGTTGAGAGGTATGTAGTTTATGAAGGATAAATTGGTATTCAGAAAGTACCATGCAGTTTTCTTCCCTCTCCTCCTATACTATATAGGTTGTTTCCTGGTTTTCCAACCATAGAGATGAACTTATGAATTCCCTGGGAAAATTCACTGCCCAAAGTCACACATGACAAGTTTGGAGTAGAAAGGCCATGTAATTACTTCTCAAGGGAAATAGAGCTTCCCAGTAGAAATGAAAAGCCTGCTTATTTAGAATTTGGGTGGGAATTGTGCATATATCACGGAAGATTTGAGCTGATTGTCCTAGTGCCCTCTTTACCCTTTGGATCTCTTTCTGGGTAACCCTGAAGACAAGAGCCCTAGATCATTCCCCAGCCCAGATGATTACTCCTCCAAGCTACCTTTTCTGATCTTTGACCGTGATTTTGCACTATCACTTTATTAATTATTTTGAAACTCAAGCTAATCCATCCTTAATGACTCATTAGCCGGAAATCATAACTGTGCCCTTTGGTTCCTGTGCTTCTCAGTAACATAGTCATCTCAGAGTCACTACATGATCAACTCTTATCATAGTCACCAGGCAAATGAAGGCCTTTGTTTCATAGTGCTAATTCGTCAGAGTCAGATGAAGTTAGTTCTTAAAATCAGCCCTGGCTGTTGGTTCAGTGGATTGGCACTGTCCTGGGAACCCAAAGGTCACTGGTTCGATTCCCAGTCAGGGCACAGAACCAGGTTGCAGGCCAGGTCTCCAGCCAGGTCTGTAGCTGGAGGCAGGTAAAAGGCAACCATACCTTGATGTCTCTCTCCCTCTCTGCCTCTCTCCCTTCCTCTCTCTGAAAATAATAAAATAAAATCTTTAAAAAAAAATTACACTATGCGTAGCCTTGCAGATGCGGCTGCTGCAGGGCTCTCCAGTGACCCCTCACAGTCAACCCCACTGTGTTCTTCCGCATCGCTGTTGCTGGAGAGATGTTTGGTTGTCTTCTCGGAGCTGTTTGCAGACAAAGTTCAAAAGACAGCAGCATACTTTCATGCTCTGAGCACTGGGGAGAGAGTATTTGGTTATAAAGATTCCTGCTTTCACAGAATTATCCCGGGATTTGTATGCCAGGGTTGTGATTTACACACCACCGTGGCACAGGCAGCAAGTTGATGATGAGAATTTCATCCTGAAGCACGCAGGTCCTGGCATCTTCTCCATGGCAAATGCTGGACCCAACGCAAATGGTTCCCAGTTTCTCACCTGCACTGCCAGCACTGAGTGGCTGGTAAGGATGGGGGCTTCAGCCAGGTGAAGGGTTGTTGTAGATATGATCACAAGAATTCTAAATGTTAAGTAATCTTTAAATATGTAGTATTCTATTATTAGTAATTATATAATATCACATAACATATTATGTGATATATAATATTATATTAGTTTAAACCTTAAATAGTGTTAACAAAGATCAAGAAGTGGAAAAGAACAGGTATGAAGAAATTGAAACTTAAAAAAATTTTCAACTGTTGAAGTGAGGTGAGTCAAAAAAAAACCCCAAAAAACTCTGTTTCAGTCTTGATTTTCATAATGAAACCTATGCACTCAATTCAAGCACATGGAAGAAGTGAAAATGATACAAATCACTGCAGAAGACAAAGCAGAAGAACCATCTCCCTTATATTGAAAGAGAGAACACAGGACATAGCATCAAATATAAATATTAAAAAACTTAAAACAAGATGACAGAATTAACATGATAGTTATACAGTTCTTGAGGTATGGGACCATGTTTACAACATAAGGTTAAGTAAAATGTATTAGATGTAAAATGTATTTACATTGACCTTATATAAATTCAACACAGAAAAAAAAGGGGGAGACAAATACATCAAAACACTTGTCTTTGGCCAGTGGCACTACTTGTGACTTGTATTTTCTTAATTATAATTTATGCTTTTTCAAATTTGTCTGTAGTGAGCATGAATTACTTTCATACCAAAATATGAGTTGTGTGTGTATGTGTGTGTATATATATATATATATATATATATATATATATTTAATATAGCTTTCCATCTCTCCCTGTTTCTAGAGTTAAATCTGATTAAATGGTGCACAAAATGACATCAAGACCTATTGCCTAACATTTTTCACGAAAAATATGCACCTGCCCCTTGGGCAACAGTGCAGAGGTAACAAGTTTTATCACTTAAGTTGTTTTGCCTGGAATGCTGTCCCTCACATCTGTTTTAGTTTCATCTTGGGTATATTAAAGGTCATACCAAGAAGTTACAGAAACAACCATTAATGCCAGTGACTTTTGATTAAGGTAGAGAAATTTCTCCCATTTCAGGGCAGGGTGGGTTGTTTTTCTTAATATTTGCAATTATTGCTTGTGCTGTTCAATGACTCAGGGTTCCCTCCAGCATCGGCCTCTTCTGCTCTGTGGCTTCACAGAGGCAGCAGAGGACAGAGACTGAGAGCTGGACCCTGGGGACACAGGGTCTGGATTTGAGCACTGGCTCTTATGCTAGTTATCTTTGTGCCTCAGTCCCCTCATCTGGAAAATAAAGATGATGATGATGATGATGATGATGATAAAAATATCCACCTTATATTTATTTTGAGAATTTAATGAATTAATATTTCAAACCTGTTCTGAACAATGTCTGGTACACAGTGAGTGATATAAAAGTTCCAATTAATAGATAAAATGCACTCTAAATTATAGACAATGGCACTTCTATCTTCCTACAATCTTGTATTCCCTTTAATAACATAATATACTATTTCTGTACCTTGCCATGAACGGAATTGTGAAACATAATGCCTTTCTCCTTTGGGTTCCTGTTGCCCTTTGACATCCCAATCTTCCAGATGAAGCAATTATCAATCTTTACTTGATCCTCCATCACCTTATCGAAAGCTCCCTCTCCCCATGAACTCTGCTCCCTTGCAGCCCTGCTTCCTACTGTGCAGAATTACGGCTTATTTATTTATTTACGTGAATTATCTATATGTTGTTCCTTTTCACAGGGCCTCTTTGGAAACAATGCCTCAACCCTGTACCTCCAGAATGGGGTGACACAGAACATCAGTCAGAGGGCTGTTAACTAGTGAGCACACAGAAAAGGTGTGCGGAGCTCCTATGAAGTCACAAACTGTGGCAGGTTTAGCAAAATTAATCCATGCCATTTTGGAGACTACATGAATGTGTGTGTTCTAGAGAGGAGAAAAATGTGCAGCATTTCCCAAACGGATGTGACCAGTGAAACCTCGTACTTTCTCCCTCTCTTGCTATGAACTGGAGGAGCTGGCAGAACTTTGTAAAGTGTTGCTTTCACTGAAAGGAGTCACACTTTATGGTAAAAACACCCTGCAGTCTGTGGGAAAGAGACGCTTCTGAAGGTACCATTCAAATCACACTACTTGTGCTTTGGTGACCAGACTTGGTTCACCACCAAAATCCCAGAAGTCATTCAACCCTCCTTCATCTTGCTGAAGGGTTTCATGGCTGTCCTCATGCTACAAATTCTTCCGGAGGTCCAGCAACTGTGTGGATGAGCAGTCTGCCTTCATTTCCATGGTCACCGTGACCCAGTCTTACTTACTCACAGCTCATGAGTTCTGTGTGCTGAGGATCAGAAAATCTGAGTCAGATTCAGGTAAAAGACTTCCCCCTCCTTTGGGGCTCTAAAGAGCAGAGCCAGCCCCCTAGCTGGAGAGTGAAGGGAGTAGCAGAATGCTGCTTGGTCCTTTCTTCATGGGTCACTATTTGGTGTTCTTGACAAACTTCATTCCATTTTCAGTAAAATAGGCACTTATAAGAATAATGATTTGTTCTTATTGAAAACATTTACCATTCTAAGTGCTTTAAATAGACAACAAATTTACTTTCTATTTGTTTGTTTTCCATCTCTGCATGAAATCTCAGGCCAGTGATCCCACAATAACTTTTTAGAATCTGAATAATAACATAAATGCTCTAATCCCTTACGCACACCTGAATAGTATCATTTTAATAATTAATATGCTCATTACAGTGGTATTTTTGGTGTTTCTTAAGTCATTTTTTAATTTTCAATTGGAGTTGACATACGTTGTTATATTAGTTTTATGTTCGGTGCCTTGTAATGATTAACATTCCAAACTTTATTTCAAGGTCAGGCCCCTTCCCTGACCTAGCTGAGAGTCTGGGGAAGGAAGAGCTAGAGGTGGGGCAGTTTTCTTCCCACTTGCCCTCTGTAAGCAACACTCTGACCCTCACTTCAGAGTTAGAGTGAGCGTAAGGGAAGAAGGGACAGGAAGCCCTAATTGGTTGGCACCGATGTCACCTCTGGGCCTCCTAGCTGAGCTCCTCAGAGACACTGCTGCTGGGCCCCTCGTGCTGTGATGCTGTCAGTGCCTCACCTCACATAGTCACTGTTCCTCCCTCATTCCCTGGGCATCTGTCTGCCAGTCCATTTTCCTTATGGTGGTGCAATGATTAAACAAAGCCACAAGACCTAGGTGGCACTAATGCTTTGGAAGCCTATGCAATGAACAGAAACCTAAGTCAAATTCAATTTCTACAATGAACTCATATGGAGAAAATTCAGACTAACCAGGCTCTAGCAACCGAGTTTTTCCAAATAATTGCTTTGCTTTGCTTCTGTGCCTGTTCTACACAAGCCTTTCCTGAGCTCATGCCTGCATAGAGCCCCTAGCCACCTCTAGGACAGCCCTGCTTGATTCCAATCAATTTGCTCAAATAAACTCGTGAACTATGTGTCACAGTTTATCTTCTAACAGTGGATATCACCTGGTCCTTCCAGAGAGGGATTCCTTGGAGCTCACCTCTGGTTCATGAGAAACTTGTTTTTGGTCGTCCACTTTAGAAGTGCACTTTGTTCCCAGCACCGCTGTTTCCTCTCAGCTCTGTTCCCTCACCAAGGCAGCCACAACCTCCCATGTGGCCTTTCTGTGCCTCAACTCCAGGGGACTCTTGACAAGCCTCATCAGTGATTCTTTGAGGATCCTGTTCTCGCTTAGGTAACAAGAAACATTACCCACTCTTCACTTAGGTGGGGACGTACAGTCTTCCAACAACTTTCTCCAAATACATGCTCTTTAGAAATAATCCTTTCTTTCAACCTGCACAAGCTCCTCACATGCTCATATAGGTACTGAGCTGAGGTTTGCAGGAAACACTCCTTTTGCAAGTGCGGCATCAATGGTCTGGCAAACACATCGCTACAAAATGTAGAGATGCTAAACCTGTGGTTTTGTTCTGGCCTTTTGGGGATTCAACGAGGACTAAGGCTGAGAGTCTTACCTTAACATCCTGGTAGACAACCAGCATCTGATTTTAAATCAGAGGTTCTCTTATAATTCACTAGATTCTAGTGAGTTAGAGTATAAGCACAATGAAAGAAATGATTTCTGTCCTTTTTCTATATACCATATCCCCAGCTCCTAGAACAATGTGTGATATTTGGTAGGAGCTCAAGAAAATTTGGTTATATGCATGTATTATTTTACAGATAAGAAAACAGAGGCTTAGAAAAGGTAAGTAGCCTGTCCAAGATTATTCAGCTAGTAAACTGTGAAGCAGTGGTTTGAAAAATCAGTGACACAAAGCAACTGGTAATAATCAGATGTTTTATTAAAACTTTGTTTTATGTATAGTTCTGTAACCTAGTATGTAATTAACTTCAGAGGCTGTATATTAATCTATTTCCATAGAAATCTTCTACAGTTGGTTACCCTTCTAAAACTTGGATCAGCTTATTCATACTGGCTCATCAACCTGACTACACAGCAACCCAACCTTGGATGATCACACTGCCCTCTAGTGTTGAATATGTGAATTGCAAGTTCAATGTCTCCATTATAGACCTTCAGGACCATAATCATGGTTTTCTAAACTTTACATCCATTAACTCATTTAATCTTCACAACAACTACAAAATGGGAACTGTTTGCATACCAATTTTATGAATAAATTCATACAGTGGCAGGACCAGGGGTTGGTCCCATGCTATCTAGCTACAAGTCTTATTTTTAACTATTATAGTCTACTCTTTCTCTAATGTAGAAACAATAAAGACTTGCAGATTCAGGAACCCACTTCCGAGGAGGCCACAGAAACCTTTATTAGGAAGCAATGGTATGTAAGAGTGTAGATCTGCCTAAACATGAATCATGTACAAGCATACAGAAGAGTTATTTATAACTATTTTCTTTTGTCCTTCCAAGTTCAAGGTGTGGGCAGGTTTGGTTTCCTCTAAAGCCTCTCTCCTCAGCTTACATATATAAAAGGCTGTCTGCTCACTGTGTCCTCAAAGGTTCTCCTCTTGGTCTCTGTATGGTCTATATTCGTACGTCTTCTTTCTTACAAGGTCAACAGTTAATTGGATTAGGACCTACACACATGACCTCATTTTACCTAATTACCTCTTTAAAGACCCTATCTCCAAATGCAGTCCCATTCTGAGGTATTGAGATTAGGACTTGAACATATGAGTTCTGGGGAGGAAGGGCACAAATCAGCTGACACAGTTACATTCCATTTAAGAGGATATTATCAACCAGCTCACTCTATTTCAGTAATGCTAACCAAATGTCTTAGGACCTCTGCATCTTCATTCTTCAAATTGCTTATTGTCATTTATTGGGCTATTAATATCCCTACTATCCATCTAATTCATGCTAGAAAGATTAAATAAAAATCATTTTGATATTTACTCACATAATTTCCTCCCTTCATTTCTTAGCATTTGACTCTTAATTCAAGTGAGAAAAATGATAGTCTGATATTTTACCAACCATAATAAAGCCTACTTTTTGACATGTATCATCTGTAGTTCAATAAGCACTATGCAAGAATTCACATATGATATTGTTATAAAATAATGAGCCACATGGAAACATTTGCCTCATTATGTTACAGTTATTTCCCCCTAAAGTTAATACTTTACTACCTGAAGAGTTTGGAAGAGAACAACTCTCCCTGGCTGAATCAGGAAATCTGATTATTATACATCATTAATTTAAGGTCAAAGCACATTTTTTAAAAAGAGTGGGTCAAACTTAATGAGACTGGTTTCTAATTCTTTACCCATTATTTACACACTGCTTATATCTTTAAAATGCTTTGCAATTTACAGGGCACTTCCATAGAGTTGTTGGGTTTTTGTTTTGTTTTAATTCTCATAGTTATTATTTGAAGTTAACTATTCTTATTCTCATTTACAGATGAGAAAGTTGAGGCTCAGAAAGCTTTTTGAAACATGTCCAGGGACATGGTTAATAATAGCAGAGCTAGGACTGGAACTCTATAATCCAGATCCAGCCTATTTTCTAATATCTGCTAATGTCAGTTCATAAATTATTTGTTTTTCCCAAGAGATGTCCATGAAAAAAAGCATTTCATGGTCAAATACATTTTGGGAACACTATCTATTAAATTCTGCATTGGAAGAACCACAGATTTGTTGTCATTTCTAAAGGCTATGAGGCTACCTGCATTAATGAAGCCCATTTAACTTTGTTTAATCTAAGATTCCAAGATTTAATTAATCATTGAACTTTTCCCCCCAAGTAGTAACTGCTGCTAACATACGGAGGATCTGCATTTATAAGTGTTCTAAATGAACAGCTTATTTACCATTTGAATAGGTTTGGTGATGCCAATACTTACTGTGGACAGGCTGTGTTTCAGATGAGAGGTTAGCAAAAATTAAAGCAAGAAGGTGGTCTTGAAAGAGCAAAATGAGGTGTATACATAGGGACTACAGTCAATAACATTATAATAACTATATATGACCTCAGAAGGTTACTAGACTTATCCAGATGGAACCAGGTGATCGCTTAGTAAGGTATATAAATGTCTAACTACTATGCTGTACATCTGAAACTAACATAATATTGTATATCAACTGTAATTTAAAAAAATTTTTTCAAAGTTACATTGCAGTGGGAGAGAGGGATAATTTTTATGGTACTGAATTTGGTTTTTAAAAATCAATTATTTTATTTTTCCCCTCTTTTCTACTCCTATTTATCTACATTTCTCTTTTAAAAAGCACTTTATTGTTATTCTATTACAATTGTCCCAAATTTTCCCCCTTTGTCCTCCTCCTTCTAGTCCACCCCAACACTTGCTCCTACAGCCCATCCCCACGCTGTTGTCCATACCCATGGATCATTCATGTATGTCCTTCGATGAGTCCCTTCTCCTCCTTTCCACCATTGTCCCCCTTCCTCTTCCCCTCCAGTGGTTGTCAGACTGTTCTATTCTTCCATGCCTCTGGTTCTATTGTACTTGTTAGTTTGTTAGGTGCCTCTTATAAGTGAGATCATATGGTATTTGCCTTTCACTGCCTGGTTTATTTCACTCAGCATACTACTCTCCAGTTCCACCTATACTATTGCAAAGAGTAGGAGTCCCTTTGTTTCTTTCTGCTGCATAGCATTCCTTTGTGTAAATGTACCACAGTGTTTTGATCCACTCATCTACTGATGGGCATTTAGACTATTTCCAGCACTTGGCTATTGTAAATAGAGCTGCTATGAACATAGGGGTGCATAGGTTCTTTTGAATTGGTGTTTCAGGATTCCTAGGGCATAATCCCAGCAGTGAGATCACTGGATCAAAAGGCAGTTCCAGCCCTGGCTGGTGGCACAGTTGGCCTTTGCAAACCCAAAGGTCGTGGGTTCGATTCCCAACTAGGGCACATAACCAGGTTGCAAGCCAGGTCTCCAGCCAAATTTGTAGCTAGAGGCAGGTGAAAGGCAACCATACAATCATGTCTCTCTCTGTCTGCCTCTCTCCCTTCCCCTCTCCCTTCCTCCCTCTCTAAAAATAATAAATAAGATCATAAAAAAAAGAAGGCAGTTCCATTTTCAGTTTTTTGACAAAATTCCATGCTGTTTTTCACAGTGGTTGCACCAGTCTGCATTCCCACCAACAGTGCACCAGGGTTCCCTTTTCTCCACATCCTCTCCAGCACTTGTTGTTTGTTGATTTGTTGATGATGGCCATTCTGACAGATGTCAGGTGATATCACTTTGTCATTTTAATTTGCGTCTCTGATGGCTAGTGATGTTGAGCATCCCTTCATACGGGGCCCTCTGTATGTCCTCCTTAGGGAAGTGCCTATTCAGGTCTTTTGCCCATTTTTTCATTACATTGTTTGTGGTGCTGAGTCATATGAGTTCTTTGTATATTTTGGAAATAAAACACTTGTCCAAGGTATCATTAGCAAATATATTTTCCATATGGCCAGCTCTGGTTTTTGTTTTGTTTTGTTTTTTTATGATGGTTTCTTTAGCTGTGCAGAAGCTTTCTATCTTGATGTAGTCTCATTTGTTTATTTGTTCCTTTATCTCCCTTGCCCTAGTAGGTTAAAATATTGCAAAATTAGTAGGCAAAAATATTGCTGTGTGGAATATCTGAAATTTTACTGCCTATGTGTTCCTTTAGGACTTTTATGGCATCATGACTTATATTTAAGTCTTTTATCTATATTGAATTTATTCTGGTGTATAGTATAAATTGGTAGTCAAGTTTCTTTGCATTCTTTCTTTCTTTGCCTATTCCAGTCCAGATCTCCCAACACAATTTATTGAAGAGGCTATTTATATTCCATTTTATACTTCTGCCCCCTCTGCCAAATATTAATCGACTACAGGCATGGGTTTATTTCTGGGCTCTCTATTCTGTTCCATTGATCTATGTGTCTGTTCTTATGCCAGTAGCAGACTATTTTGATTACAGTGGCCTAGTAGTATAGTTTAATACCAGGTATTGCGATCCCTTCTACTTAGTTCTTCTTTTTCAAGATTTCTCAGGCTATTCAGGGTTGTTTGTGGTTCCATATAAATTTTTGAAATATCTGTTTTAGATCTTTAAAATATGCTATTGGTATTTTAATAGGGATTGTTTTGAATCTATAGATTGCTTTGGGTAATATGAACATTTCAATGATGTTAATTCTTCCAATATGTGAACATGGTATATGCTTCCATTTATTTGTATCTTTCTTAAATTCTTTCTTCAATGTTCTGTAGTTTTCTGAGTACAGGTCTTTTACCTCCTTGGTTAAGTTTATTCCTACGTAATTTATTTTTCTTGTTGCTATAGTAAATGGGATTTTTTTCTAGTTTCTTTCTCTGATGTTTCATTGTTGGTGTAAAAAAATGCCTTAAATTTCTGGATATTACTTTGTATCTGTCTATTTTGCCAAATTTATTTATTAGGCCAAGTAGTTTTTTGATAGACCCTATAAGGTTTTGTATGTACACTATCATGTCATCTGCAAATAATGACAGTTTTATTTCCTCTCCAATTTGGATGCCTTCTATTTTGTTTTCTTTTGTATAATCCATGTGGCTAGAACTTCCAACACTATGTTAAATAAAAGTGGTAAAAGCAGACAAGACACCTTTGTCTTGTTCCTGATCCTAAGAGGAAAGCTTTTAGTTTTTGCCCATTGAGTATGATGTTTGCTGTAGGTTTCTCATATATGGCCTTTATTATATTGAAGTATGATCCCTCTATTCCCACTTTGCTGAGTGTTTTTTCATAAATGGGTGTTGTACTTTATTAAATAATTTTCAGCATCTATTGATATGACTGTGTGATTTTAATCTTTTATTTTGTTTATGTGGTGTATTATGTTTATTGATTTGCCAATACTGTACCATCCTTGCATCCCTGGGATGAATCCCACTTGGTCATAGTGTATGATCTTTTTGATGTATTGCTGGATCCGGTTGGCCAATATTTTGTTGAGTATTTTAGCATCTATGTTTATCAGTGATATTGGTCTTTAGTTCTTTTTTCTTTGTTGTGTCTTTACCTGGTTTTGCAATTAGGATAATACTGGCCTTGTAAAAAGAGTTTAAGAATTTTCCATCTTTTAAAAAATTTTTGGAATGGTTTGTGAAGAATAGCAGTTAGTTCTTCTTAAATGTTTGGCAAAATTCACCTTAAATGTTTGGCAAAATTCACCTGTGAACTGTGAAGCTTTCTGGTCCAGGGCTTTAATATGCCAGGAGTTTTTTGATTGCTGCTTCAATTTCACTAGCTGTTATTGGTCTATTCAGGCTTTCTGCTTCCTCTTGATTCAGTTTTAGAAGATTGTATATTTCTATAAATTTGGCCATTTTGCCCAGGTTGTCAAATTTTTTGGCATATAGTTGTTCATTGTAATTTCTTACAATCCTTTGCATTTCTGTGGTATGAATTGTAACTTCTCCTCTTTCATTTCTGATTTTATTTATTTGGGTCCTTTCTCTTATTTTCTTGATGAATCTGGTTAAAGACTTGTCAATATTATTTATCTTTTCAGAGAACCAGCTCCTGGATTTATTGAACTTTTCAATTTTTTTTTAAGATTTTATTTATTATTTCCAGTGAGAGGGGAAGGGAAAGAGACAGAGAGGAAGAGAAACATCAATGTATGGTTGCCTTTCACCTGCCTCCAGCTACGGACCTGACTGGAGACCTGGCTTGCAACCTGGTTATGTGCTCTGACTGGGGAATTGTTTTTTTAAGTCTCAGCCATTTAATTCTGCTCTGATATTGATTATTTCTTTCCTTTATTTGCTGTGGGTTTTGTTTGTTATTGTGCCTCAAGTTCTTATAGCTATAGGGTTAGGTTGTTTATTAGAGATTCTTCTATCCTTTTTAGACAAGCCTATATTGCTATGAACTTCCCTCTCAGGACTGCCTTTGTTCTGTTCTGTAGGTTTCAGGGTGTTGTTTATTTTCATTTGTTTCCAGAAACTTTTTGATTTCTTCCTTGATCTCACTGTTAACCCATTCATTATTTAATAACATGTTCTTCAGTCTGCATGTATTTAAATGTTTTTGAGTTTTTTCCATGAGGTTGGTTTCTAATTTCAAGCCATTGTGAACTAAGAAGATGCTTGATATGATTCTAATTTTCTTGAATTTGCTGAGACTTGTTCTGTGCCCTACTATGTGGTCTATCTTTGAAAATGGTCCAAATTCATTTGGAAAAAATGTATATTTTGTCTTTTTGGGGTAAAAGGTTCTGTATCTATCAATTAAATCCATTTGATCTAGAGTGTTATTCAATGCCACAATATCCTTGTTGATTTTTTGCTTAGAATATATTTATTGTTGACAGTGGGGTGTTAACATCCCCTGAGATGAGTGTGTTGTTGTTGATATCTTTCTTGAAGTCCTCCAAGATTTTCCTTATATTCGTGTGCTCCTATGTTGGGTGTATACATGTGTACAAGGGTTATATCTTCTTGATGGAGTACTCCCTTACGTATTTTGTACTGACCTTCTTTGTTTCGTTTTATGGTTTTTGTTTTGAAGTCAATTTTGTCTGAATAAGTATTGCTACCCCAGCTTTTCTTTCCACGTTTTTTTTTTTTTTTTTTTTTTTTTTTTTTTTTTTTTTTTTTTTTTTTTTTTTTTTTTTTTTTTTTTTTTTTTTTTTTTTTTTTTTTTTTTTTTTTTTTTTTTTTTTTTTTTTTTTTTTTTTTTTTTTTTTTTTTTTTGCTGGGAATATATATTATCCCTTATCTTTCAGTCTGTGTAGATCTTTTGTTCTGAGGTGGGTCTCCTGTAGACAGCATATATGCGGGTCATGTTATGTTTTCTTATCCATTCAGCTACCCCAGGTCTTTTGGTTGGAGCATTTAATCCATTTACAATTAAGATTATCATCGATAGGTACTTATTCATTGCCATTTTTCCCTTTGTACATGTATACATCTCTCTGTCTCTCTGTCTCTCTGTCTCTCTGTCTCTCTCTCTCTCTCTCTCTCTCTCTCTCTCTTCACCTTCTTAAAAGAATCTCTTTGGCATCTCTTACAATGCTCGAATACTAGTTTGGTGGGCATGTATTCCTTTTGCTTTTTTTGTTTATTTGTTTGTTTGGGAGACTCCTTATTTCATCTACTACTTTAAATGAGAGCATTGTTGGGTAGAGTAGTCTTTATTGTAGGCCTTTGCTTTTCATTACTTGAAATATTTCTTATCATTCTCTTCTGGTTAGTAGAAATTCTGTTGAGCAATCAGCTGATGGCCTTATTGGAGCTCCCTTGTATTTTACTAGCTGTTTCTACCTTGCTGCCTTTATATTCTCTCTTCATCATTAAATTTTGCCATTTTAATTATGATATGTCTTGGGATGTTCCTGTTTGGGGTCATCTTGATTGGGATCCTCTGTGTTTCCAGGACTTGTGTAACTTTTTTTCTTATCAAGTTAGTGAAGATTTCTGTCATAACTTTTTCGAACATGTTTTCTATCCCTTGATCTCCCTCTTCTCCTTCTGATATCCCTATGATACTGATATTATTACATTCCATGTTCTCCTGCAGCTGCCTTAAAACCTCTTTTTTTCTTTTTAGTCTTTTTTCATTTTGTTGCTTTGTCTGGCAGATCCTTGTACCTTTCCTCCAACTCAATGATTCTATTTTCTGCTTCATCTAGCCTGCATTTAATTACCTTTAATATATTCTTTATTTCAGATATTATAGTCTTCATTTCCTCCTGCCTCTTATTGATAATTTCTATGTCCTTTTTCATGCTGGTATAGTTCTCAGTAAGTTCCTTGAAGCTTCCATGAAGTTTCTTGTTGTTCTCACTGAGCTCCTTGAGCATCCTTATAAACCATTATTTTGAGTTTAGTGTCTGATTGTTTGTCTCAATTTCATTCTTTCTGGGGATTCCTCCTTTCCTTTAAATTACATGTTGTTTCTTTGTCTCCCTATTTTATGTGAATCTTCTTGTTTGTTTCTGCTTCCTAGATTGATTTGCTTTGACTCCCTGTCTTTGTGGTGTAACCTTCTGTGGTAGGAGAACTCTGGGACTCAGTGGTGCAGTCTTCTTACTCTCCTAAGCTGAATGTTCCTGAGATGCCCTTTATGCTATTTATATGGGCTATCTGGTTGTTTAGGTTGTTGTTGGGTTGTTCTTTGGGCTGGCTGACCAATTCACACAGCCCACCATGCCTTGTATGCTATTGTACAGGTACACCAGAACAAAGCCAAACAACCCAATAACAAACCCACACTAGCAAAAATAATCCACACCCACACCACACTATCAATAGTACATGAACAAATATTAATAATGGTGTAAAGAGATTAATCTATTATAATAAAGGAAAAATGAGTATGAGATGATGATCTGAAAGAAAAATTATTTCAAGGGGGTTGAGGGAAGAGAAATAATAAGCATAGGGAATAGAAGCAAAGAAAAGAAAGAAAAAAAGAAAATTTACATCATAAATAAAAAGGGATAAAAGAAGACAGAATGGGGTAGTAAATGGGAAGCATATAGTATTAAGTTTAAACAAAAAATTAAAAAATATATAGTGAAAAAATAGGAACCAAATTGGAGAAAAAGATTCACCATGGTAATAGCAACAATAAATGAGCAAAGGTTAATACTAGTGGAATGAGAATAAGAAGGGAAAAAAAAAAAAAGAAAGAAAGAAAAGCTTATGGGGGTGTCTAGGGGAAAGAAAAATGCTTTTGAGGGGATGGAGGGAGAAGGAATGCTAAGAATGAGGAATGAAAACCAGACTAAATTAAAATTTTTAATAAAAAAAAAAAAAAAAGAAAGGGCAGGAGAAAGGAAAAATGGAGTAGGGAGCAAAATGGTAGAATTTGAAATTTGAAATACAAAAGTAGTGAAGATTTAGAAATAAAATTGAAGAAATGCACTAATAACCACCATATTAGCAACTAATGAGCAAAGGCTGATATAGGTGGAGAGAAAGAATACAGGTATTTTAAGACCTGGGGGAAAAATGTGATATGACTAACGACAAAAATGGTTTTGACGCAATAAGATACCAACTCACACATGCCAGAATGGCAATCATCAACAAATCAACAAACAACAAGTGTTGGCGAGGATGCGGGGCAAAGGGAACCCTCATACACTGTTGGTGGGAATGCAGGCTGGTGCAGCCACTGTGGAAAACAGTATGGGGTTTCCTTAGAAAACTAAAAATGGAACTGCCTTTTGATCCAGCAATTCCACTACTTGGACTATAT